>VXAX01001481.1:1032633-1047379 GCA_013399835.1 Leptocoma aspasia | reverse complement strand
GGAGAGGAGAGGAGAGGAGAGGAGAGGAGAGGAGAGGAGAGGAGAGGAGAGGAGAGCTCTCCCTGGCCTGCTGGGCACAGAGCACAGGCAGCCGGGCTGACGGTGGGGCTTGGGCCAAGGGGCTCCTCTTTCCCTGCTGTTGCTTGCAGGGATGGAATATCACTTTATCCCCACATTACAAGGCTTCTCTGCATCATCTTTCCAGACAAACGAGTGCTCCACCCTGCCCGATTCCTTCAGTTTGCCTGGAAGGACTCTCCCTTCTTGCCCTGTGGGCTGGACTCCCGCGTCCCTCCCACTCCCGAGCCCTTGAAGGCTGTGCCAAGGAGTGAGCTGGCACTGCCGGGCTGCGGCACGGCCCTGCCTCTGCCTCCCTCCCCGCGCTGCTGTGGGCCCGGGGCAGGGAATACCCCACCCTTTGGCTGGGGCAGAGGAGGCTCCGAGACTTGCTTTCATCCCAGCCCTGTCTGGGAAAGCTCCTGAACCTGCTCTGCGTCTGGGAGCACAGGAATCCACTGCAGCAAAGCCGAGTGTTGGCTCGCCTGGAGAGGTTCCTGGAGGCAGGCTGGTGTCAAACACGCCTTGTCCATGTGAAATAATCATCCACGTGGCACCTGTGAGGGCTGCAGATTCAAATCACAGTTTGAAAGGAGACATTGGGGTTAAGCCCCACAGAAAATCTTCTGAGTGCAGAGCAAGTGTCACCTGACCGGTGTCATATGCCTGAAACAAATAATCAGAAGCACAAACACCTCTGTCCCTCAGAGCCTCCTTGTAACCCCAACTGTGCAGCCTGATGGGAGCATCCCTAATTGTTTTGTTCATTGGTCATTTGAGCAAAGGAAGTGGAGGAGAGAGTGGAAGCAAAGCCCAGGGCTGGAAAATGGAAATGACTGTGAGGAAAGGAATGTGGAGCTTCACAACAACTCCGAGTTGGCGGGGGAGAGAAGGGCAGGGTGAAGGGGGAAGGAGGAAGAGCAGGAGGTGAATCACGGTGACAGGACAGCACAGTCTCAGTGCCGCGTGTGGCACGGGCGGCCCCCTCGGTGTCTCTGCCGGTGCCATGCAGCCCTCGGCTGGCACTGCCGGGCACGGCACTTCCTTCCCTCACCAGCCCACAGCCCAGACACAGCTTCTGCCAGGATAAGTCTCACGCTTCTGCTGAGCTCCTGCCCCAGGACACTGCCCAGAGCAGAAGGGAGAGCCCTGAAATCTCTTGCCAAACTGCTGTCTGTGTATGAGGACCACTGGTGTGAAGCCTCTGTGCCCAGCCCTGTGAGAATGTGGGTGCAGAAGGATGTGCAATTGCCAATTGCAGTACCGATTCCCTCTCCCAGTGGAGGCAGTGGGACAGGGTGATGCTAAACACGAAGTATTTTTAGCGAGCCAAACGATCCATCTCTGCCTAAACATCTACCTGAAGAGCGACAGCAGCCTGCTCCCTGGCACACTGCCTAAAACCCCTTCTTCCCTCTACAAAAGCCAAAAGGGGAGGCCGTGGGGTCCCCCCAGATCTCTTGGAGGGCACACGCTGTGGGTCCTCCCCAGGGAGCCGAGGCAGCTGCCCCGGCAGATGCTGCAGCCTGGCAGCCACCTCGCTGTCCCCCGTGCTCTGTGTGCACAGAAAGGGAGGGACAATCCCGGATGTGAAGGATTTACAGCCCTGGCAGACGCTGGCGACGGCCGGGAATTTAAACAGTGCGGTGTGAGGCCGAGCCTTGCCAGCGATCAAACACCGCGGCGGAGCCCAAGGCAGAGCCCGAGGCCCCAGAGGGGCTGCGGGAGGCCAGGCCAGGCCCTGGCATCCTCTCCAGGAGCTCGTGGGTCTGGGATGGGCTTTTCTCTTGACGCAGGGAAGGGAGGAAAGCAGTGCTGTGCTCCAACCCAGCCTGGGGAGCAGCAGAGGGCCAGGGGGACGCGTGTGGCTCAGCAGCCTGAGCTGGGGCCAGGGGAACTGGGGTCCCTCACTAAAGCAGGCAGGAGCTGTCACCAGGAAGGTCCCGATCCCAGGCTCTGCCCTGTCCCAAAGCCCAGGTTTCCCACACGGGGAGGTAACGCTGGGAATTGTGCAGACCAGCTGCAGGCTCAGATCCTCACCATTCCATTGCTCCACGTTTGTATTCCCTCCAAGTAACTTCAGGGGAGACCTCAGGAGGGATTAAATCACTTGCACCCTGGTTTATGATTTAACTCACTCTGGCTAAGCTGGTACTGAGCTGTGCTTCATGCCCTGCAATTCATTGTGCGTTTAGCAGGCAAAGTCAGTTCTTCCACTTTATAGACGTGGAAGGAACATACAAACCAGACCTGGACTTCCAAAGGAAGAAGCTGTCAGCTCCCGAGCTGCCTTGCTGGCATTTTTAAGGTGTATTATTTACATGCTGGAGAGGAGCCAACCAAAACCTCTCTTAAGAAATTTCTCCCTTACTTACAGAACAAAGTCTACTGCTTTGTGAAAATGAATAATTAAATTCTGAGGTTTGGGCATCTTCATTTATTGCTGAGATCTTGGCATCATCACTTTTCCATATTTGGGGAAAATGAGAATAAAAGTCGATGTTAAATGATGTACAAAACTAAGATTAGTCTGTTTACCCCAGAATAACTCTTTGGATAAAGGAAAACTATTTTCATACTTCGCATAAAATATGAAGTTGATCCTTCCCAATCTTGATACAGTTTTTATAAACCCTCCTCTCTTTTTTAAGCCAAACACAATTAGCACTTTGAGAATGTTGTGAGTCTGCTCTTAACTACCAATAAAACCAGTTTAATTAACCAGTGACATTAACCAGGTTAAGTGTCAGGATTCAAGTGGATTGAAAGAAAAGCTGCTTGGATCACTAGAACATGACTTCTGCTAGTCTGAGGGACCCTAAAATGGTGAGACAATGAGTGTGTTTAATGGATGTAGATGTGTTGCTGAAAGGTGTTCCAGCATCTGTGGGCAAATTCCAGAACAGAAAATTAAAAGGGGAAAGAAAAAAAGATCCTAAAGCAGCAATCAGTTTAACTTATTTACCAATTTTTTACCAAAAAAAGAAATAACTGAGTACAGAGTCCATCATGTTTCAGTTTGTCATTTTTGGGGGTATAAATCTTTCTAAACACTGCTGATTGGAGTGCCAGGCACTCCAAGTCCTGCTGCTCTGGGGACATTTGGCACACGCCGGTGTCGGCTGCAGAGACCAGGGGACACAGCACAACCCCAGGCTGCAGGATGGAGGCTTTCAGCTTGGCAAAGGTTCCCATTAGGGCAGGCAACAAAAACACCTCACGCAACTCAGCTGAAATCCTACATGGCTTTGGGATTCTGTCACCTTGGACTGTTAAAGGTGGAGACTGAACAAGTGCTAATAGCAAAGCCCTGCTCGAAAAAAACAGCGTATCCTTTGTGCAGAGCAGATTCCCAGTGAGTTATTGCAGGGCTGGGGTACAGGGAAGGTGCCGAGGCAGTGAACACCCACCTCCAATAAAACTCAATATGTCAATGACTGAAAAATAAATCAAATTACTTGGCAAATAAAAATGTGATTCTGTGACTGCAAGGAAGCTGGCATTTTCCTGGTTATCTTCTCCAAGACAGGGAGACAAATATATATGGCACCAGAAATGGCAGCAGAAATGTCTCTTTATCCTTCACAGTACAAATTAAGTGTAGGAAAACTACTCCTCCACAGAGGCCCCTGTCAGTGAAGTGATGCCCTAAGCACAGGTAAGTTCAGAGACACCAACCAAAGTCAGCTCTTACAAAATAAAATGTAACACACGATGATTCAGGTACTGACACTGGAGGACATTCCTTAAATCTGAATATACTTTGGGATTTTGGTTTAGCTGCCTGTTTTAAGTGCACCAAATGCTTTACTTTGAGCTTCCACACAGATATCTCAGATACCTTCACACACAGGGTGCCAGGTTCACAGAATCCTGGAAATTGGTTCAGGAGCAAAAAATTTCTTCCATGAGTTTTGGCCTCAGCTAAATCTGTCCAGTTCCTATACTTGAATCTTACTGGTGCCTCAAACCTCTTTCACTCAAAAATTACTTTGGGCCAATAAAGAAATAGCGAAGCACATCAGATCCAAGAAGTTCTCTCCAGGTTTTTACACCTCACTCTCTCCAGCACAAGCTTTTAGGGGCAACCTGCCCGCAGCTGTTGTAAGTGGGGCTGAGAAACAGCACCTCACAGCCTTTGCTTCCCTGTTTTTCTCCTTAAGAAGAGAGTTGGTGCTTTTCAAACTCATCCTACAACCGAAGCAGCACCTGGGGCTGAGCTGCTCGCAGGGAAGTGCCAGCCCCGAGGTTTCCCAGGTCTCTGCTGGGGCTGTGGTTGTGTTACTTTGTTCCTCCTGCCAGCTCCATCCCTCTGCAGTCCCCACCACGGAACCAAAGGCTGCAGCTGCCAGCACCCACACCACCACCCCCCTCAGCTCTCAACATTCCCTGTTAAAAGCTCACGGTGACCACAGAAACTATCAGAAGTACTTTGTTGCTATTTGCAGCTGCACACTTCTCACCCTGGCTCCGGTCAGCAGACTTGGCAAACCACTGAATTCAGGGAACAACTGCAGGGCCACAGTCCCTCCCTGCAGCTGAGGAAGGGCCAAGCCCACGGGACAGCTGCTGGGAGCTCAAGGGCTAAGTAGGAGATAAACAATTAATAAAAATTAATTAATTCTTATTCATCTCCAACTTCAATATATTATTTTTTTACCTGGCAATTGAAAATCTGCACTGTTTTTTCTCAAGGTAAAAAAATTTTGTTACGTTCATTTTGCATATTTAGACAGGACAGGAAGCTCAAAATTTTCCCAGGAAAAATGCTACAATAGACACATCTTTTCTGCTCTCAATCACTGCCATTCTGGAGCACTTTTAAGATATTTAATATAAAAGCAGTAATAGACTTTGATATATTAGAACTTAATTCTAGAACTCTGATTTTTGGAGCTCACTGAATGCACAGCTGGAGATACCAATAAGTGGAAGAAAACAGAAATGCTTCTAGAATTAAAGCTCAGGTTCTGAAATACTGAAAAAACTGAAGGAAACAATCTGCATGAAAACTCAAATATTTGTTTCTGTGGTGCAGGCACTAAGAAGTGAACATGCATCACTGAAAGACATTGGGTCCATTTCTCTCAAGGGAATGCATTTTACACTAAAAATATAGAATAAACCCACAGAGCATCAAAAGGATCATGAGAGACAGACAAGAGAGTTTTGAAAAAAAAAATGATGACAACACATGACATCTACAATGTACACACACACCCTGGAAGGTTTATATATGCTCTATATATATTTCAAAGTACACACAAGCTGCCCATGTGGCAGGTTGAGAAAATAGGAATACATCTTGGGAAGGTCATGAAGGAAAAAACCACAGAGGAAAACAAGAGTTATTTACATTCAATAATTCAGTAGCCTTTAACACCTCTATATACAAACAGGCTCTATTTATGTACAGACTGCACTGGGAGCCAAGTGAAGTTATTCCAAACACAAAAGAAAAATACAAAACCCCTTGATAATTCACTTGAACAAGCGTTTACAGGTTGCAGAGATTTCTCCATTTACAAAGAAAATACTACACATGGAACAGAGAACTCATATCTTTGGGGAACTTTTAAGTCCTTACAAGAGGAGTGTGTTCCCAATGAACCACACAGCCGCTGGAAAAAGTGGAATACTTGCAGTGCAAGGAGGTTTTGAGGGGGTTATAATTGCATTTATCATGCCAGACATACCTTAATTATGAAACTAGTTAACAAGTCATAATTTAGTTGTTGTCAAGGGACAGTTAGAAAAGAAAACCCAAAATCTGGGTTTTCAGTTCCCAGATCAACTCAAGTATGTCTCTTCCCCATCTGCAGTTCCAAAATCCACACAGTACAGAAGTTGCTGCCATTTTACACGTGGCACTGCCCCTGTTACCAGAGCCCTCTGTCCTTTATAGGTTTTATACCCATTTCAGATGTACAAAGCATTTTGTATTTCATTTTGTACAAAGCAGATCAATACCCCACAAGCAGGAAAATACAGAGACCACCCTTGCCCAGCCTGGTAATTTATGATGTAATAATTGGTCTTTTTTTCCTCCCCAGGAGGATGTTTGTTTCACAGGCAGTGCTGCAAAGGGACACCACTCACTGTTCTTGCCCCATCCAGGGCACTTTATGTTCCCTTTCTCCCCAAACTTTATCAGCAGCTCATGCAGGGAACAAATACCAAAATCCACACCTCAAGCACCGAGTAGAAATTTTCAAGAGAGAAAATGTTGCTGTGGCTTGAAGGCTGTTTTCTCTTTTTGATGTTAACTTTCAAGATGCTACAACAGTCCGGAGCCATGGCTGCAGCTGTGTTAGTAAGTGGATGGCAAAGCCAAGGCAGTGATGGTGCAAGAAGCAGGGAGCAGGCAAAGAGCAATGGATTTCTGGAACAGGAACAGTTCTTATGGATCTTGGAAGTACTGTCAGCTTTTCTCCCCTCCAGGGAACACAAGTCCATGGGAAGTTTAAAAGGTTGAAGCAAAATAGTGTGGTTTGCTCATCAATACAGGGAATATCAGATTTGCTCATCCCAACAATCAAAGTGAGCACACCAGCTGAGAAGAGCACTTAGGAACTGAGGGTATTTAAACAATTACTAAAAAAAAAAAAAATCACTAATTGTGAATCTACCACTTCCAGAACTATTTTACTGAGGCTCAAGACCTAAAACGTTATGTCACCATCTCAGATGGCAGAAGTTTCTACAGCAAGTAACAATGAAGCAGCAGAGACAGGGCAGTGCACACACAGCCTGCGTTACTGGCAGTTTGGTTCACTGTCTGCTGCAGTAGTAATCTGTCAACACACTCCTCAAAATCCCAGCCCTGCTCCTGGAATGGGTGCCAAATACATCCCCTGGTGGGTACAGAACACAGGAACAGCCTCCCCCACACCCTGTGCTCTCGAGTTTGCCAGGGCATCATCAGCTCTCAGTGCTATGACAGCGCTCAGGCTCCCTCCCTTGCTCCCAGCAGACTGAAGATTCCCACAACACCGAGCACCTGCACTCCAGGTATTTACAGAGGTGCAGCAGGACACGGGCAGCAGAGGATTTATTCCAGATCTGCATTTCCAGTTATCCCAAGCATGAGCAGGGGATTCATCCCTCCTGACCACTCCAGGCTGGGGCTGAGGAAATGGGCAAACTTCCCTCCCCGCCAAGCAGGGGCTCGGTGACCACACCGAGCTGCTGGCACAGGGAGCATTAACGGAGCCTCAGGAGCAATAATTCCATAAGGGAACCCCCTTCAGCCCCCCTCTTTCTGACCCTTGAGTGGCTCACCAAGTGCTTCAGAGGTGCCACACCTGCAGCCATCCTGCTCTGGAACTGAGCCTTCCTTAAAGTACACATGGAGGTTTAGACAGAGTTTAGTTCTTGCCTCATTAGCGAGTTCAGCCGAGAGATTTGGGCTGCAAGACAGAAGCCTGGTTAGAGCAGCCTGGAACATGCCAAGTCCTGCCGAATTCCAATTGTACAGACTTGTTAGTTTTTTTGGAATATGGTGATTGCCTAAACAAGACTCCACTTCTTGTTAGTACAATAACTTTTATTTGACATCTACAAGATCATTATCTTGTAGTTTTTTGGACAGGTTTATACAATCTCAATTTTTCAATAGTGCAACCTGTGCAAGCAAGAAATGACAAACATTGTCCTTCACTTTCTTATAAACATCTACTATTATAGGCAAAACAAAACTTACCCATATTATAGATAAGTGACTATTCACATTTGTACATTACAATTTCTTTTAAACAGCTCCAGATAAACTCTACAATGTCTTACAACATATTAAACATAACAGAAACAGCACATACAGCGGAACCCTCAAGTGTTTCCCATTCTCTAATTTACAGCTCAAGTAAGGTTTCATCTTAAAAGTGACAAATTAAATTATGTTAATGAAGTAAAAAATATAAGATTGTATGCAAGATGGAAGTGAATTTGCACTTAAGTTTCCATAACCACCTCAGATTAAGGAAATGCTTCAATTTAAGGAAAACAGGCATCCAGCCATCTTTGCAGTACACATTAGGAATACCATTAATACATTAAAAATGAACTAATTTTAATTTAAGATGTTTATCACAAAAAGAACATGTTGTAGACTCAAATATATAACTCCCAGGAGAGAACCAGAAAAAATGCAACACCTGGGTATAAACACTATAAAAATGCAATAACCAATGCTGTACAACTAAGATTGTGTTTCTCTCTGAATTCCTGTCTCGTGTGTTTATGCTGTCCATGCCCGTTTCCAAAGACATGCACTGTCAAACAGAAACTGGGAAGGAACCTGAATGCATGATGTGCAACCTCTAGGTTTCATGCTTTTATAAACTCAAATTGAAGAGAAAAACCCAATATATATTTTCTATATATATACTCAATACATGCATTCGAGATCTCCCACAGCAATGGCATCGATGCACTGCGTTAAACCCTGAGCACTGTATGACAAGATAAAAATAAAGCCTGCTTGGGGATTTTCAAGCATTTTCAAACAAATTGTGGTTTGTAGCTTAAAAGGCCAAAAGTAAAAGCAAACAGGAAGCACTACAGAGAGCATAAGGAAAGACAGATGCACCACCATAAACAACTGCTGGCTTTCAGTTCTACCAACCTTTTTAGATCTCTTTATTCCCAAAGTATTTGAGACACAACTGAACTGAAAAAGTTATATTTCTTTGGAATCTGTCCCTGATTTTTATGCAAGTGATATGCTTTTACAGCCTTTTCCTCAAACACCAAAGTCAACACCTGTAGCTTGTCCTCTTATGCGTTGTTGAGGTTGGTGATGCTCTGGGGGTGGTGCTGCTGCCAGATCTGCTGCTGCTGCACTGCGAGCTGCTGCGACTGGTCGGACGTCGACAGGAGGTTCACGAGGGGTGACACACAATTTGCAGGAATGATCAAACCTGAGAACAGCAACACATCAATGGTTTCATAAAAACGCCATCAGTTGTGTTCATTAAGAGCTCGGGCTGATGATTGCACCCTTTAATTTATGCAACATTCAATAATGACTGTTCTGATGTCAGGTCTAATCAGCACAGCCACAAGTCCTGCTCCTCAGTCCTTCACATCCTTTAGGTTGTGAAGCAGGAGAAAGAGGTTCCCATTTTGCCTGACAACAAACTTTATTCTCATGTTACCTGCTGTCACAAGACGTCAGCTATTTTTGTTTTTCTAGTCTCACAGAAGTTACATCACCATGGAAGTTTAAATGCAGAGCAACCTACTTCCAATATCCTAGAAAACTGGTACTAGAGGACGAGCTGCCGTGATACTGGCACATCCACAGGAAGTCTACATTTAAGAAAACATTTGAAAAGTTTGGTTTCTGAGGTCTCTGCTTTGAGAGCTTCACTATGAGGTTTAGTGAAGTGACAATCATCTTGAGTCATTCTACACACTTTCAGTAGCTCAAAAGCCATGAAAACAATTATTTCAAAGGTCTACTATTCATTGCCAAAAGTGGGAGGAAAAGTGGAGCCATTACGACGTCAAAGAACCTTGGCTGGAGCAGGCTGTACACAATATTTTTGCTGCAGTAAATCCAAAGAACTGAGATTAAGTGTTCCAAAGCCTGGCTGAAAAATAAACCTGCCTTCATTAACCTGCCTCAATATATTGTATTGTACAAGATTTCTACAGCTGCACTTCAGCCCCTCCAGAGCAGACAAGCCTGTTCTCTTCTAAACACCTTTATCCAACCTCAGCCACGTGGCTGCCAGCACAGAGCCACTCACCAGTTACACCAGCCCTGCTCCAAGGTGCAGCAGAGGAGCAGCCCATGCACCTACCTACGATCCTCTGCCCATCCTCTGTCCTCAGGCGAACGATTTGCATTTTCACGTTTGTGCCGCTGACGGAGGCCAGGACTCCTTCCACCTTTGTCCACACGCTCAGCACGGAGCCACACAGCACGTAGTAGGTTCTGCAGCGCAGCCCCACCTCACAGACCAGCCCCAGGCCTGCCTTCTTGCAGTTGCCTCTCCTGCAGGCAGAGAGAAAAGCTTTCAAAACCATTCCGCAAACAAAAGTATCTAATTTCATTAAAAATGAGACTCGTGGTTATTTTAAGGTGCATTCAGAGTCGAGCAAGGGCTGCACACACACTAAGGGAAGGACACTTTGAGCACAGGTAAAGCTTTGGCAAGGGCTGGCCTAGTTAAGCCCCCATTTACAATATGCACAGACAAGAGCTTTGAGTCAAAGATACCATCATTGAGGTCACCTGAGAGCTGGAGTACATTACAGGACACTGGTATCTGATCACAGTACTTCAGAAGCTCCAATATTAATCTGAAACTTCTACCAGTTATGCAGTTCCTCAGGAATTCAGCCATCAGCTGAGTTCAGACACACAGGAGGCACCAGAGGAACAGCTGTTTCTGACATCCATCTCATCTCTAAACATTTCTCCCCCAATAACATTTGAACTATCAGACTACAGTAACAGAACAGATTAAGACACTTCAAGCACAAGGTACTCCTCAGTCACTCTGAGTGTAATTTATACATTAGCATTCATCTCATGTAGAGGCACTTTAGGGCAAGTGCAGAGCTCAATGTTTTCATTCAGAAGTTGGGTCATTTAACTGGTCATGGGGAAATTTCCCTTACACAAGACTTTACAGAGGGACAGAAGAACAGAAGCAGTGATAAACCAGTCCAAAGTGAAACAGTAGAAGTTAAAGCACAAACACTGACCAGTAGGCATGGGTGCAGGTGTCTGCAGAGGAGTTGTACTGCTCCAGCCAGTGTGGCAAAGCATCCTCAGAAGGTACCTGGAAGAGTCATCCAAAGTGGGAATAAAGAAACACATCCAAACTTACATAAAATAAAAATAATTTGGTCATTATCATGAGAAAGGAGGGAGCACCAATATCAGGATGGTGTAGAGGTACAGCATCCTACATTATAATAACTTCAAACTGTGCATCTCAAAGGACAAGCAAAATGCTTAAACAGAGCAGAACCTCAGAGCTTTTCCAATAATCCACCTGATGGGAGTTTCCTTAAGTTCTTGCAAACTCAACATTTGCTAGACCCTAAGGAACCTCACTTTTTTTTACCACACCACAGATAGTTTCTATTCAGAAAGAAGTTCAGAAATGGATATAGGAATGCCAAAATCACGTAGACCTGCTTAAAAGACCCAAATAAAAGCTCTGCTCTGGAGACAGAAGCCTACTTTTTGACTTGCCAAAAGTATACATAAATACAAAAAAATAAAGCCCTTATAATTATTTTCCAAGTTTCCTAAGTTAAAAACAAGCATAACTTTAATGGTTACCTTCTTATATTTCTTTTTCAGGTCTGCACATGTTTCTAGTTTGAGTTGTTTCCCAGTATTTGGTCTGTATATCAAAAAGAGCTTCTTTTTAGGATTCACTTCTTTTACTAGAATTGCTGTTTTCTTGTTATTTCTTATCTGGAAAAAAAGACAAACCAAAAACTTCCTAAATTAAAACACTATGAAAGTATCTCCTTAAGTGATTCTATATTATGTTTTTTACAGAGTAATGAGAGTGTGCAATAGTACAATCAAGGACAGTAATACACCTTTAGAACACAGTAATCCACATTAGCCTCACAGTGAAACCATAAGGTTTTCTGGTGCAGGTTTAAATAAAAGCTATTAATTTGGGCTCATATTCCTATCAGAATATACCCTGAGGAGGTAAAAGGAAGAATTTCATACTCAGTGTTAAAAAAAAACCCTTGAAATTAATTTTATTATAAGATTTGATGTATTTTTCAAAGCTGAACAAGTAAGTTTTTCAGTTTAGCCCCCAAAACCTCTGAACACAATCCATGAGACAGAAGAATCTTACCTGCAGTGATAAATAAAATCCATCATCTGGACCTGTCTGTTCTGCCCAGATCTTTGTTGCTTCATCCCAAGACATTCCCCTCTCCACACTGATCTACAAGAGAGCAGAGCAGGGGTATTTGAGTGGGAACAGACTTTAAAATAGTTACATACGTTGGAACTGAACACATTGTAAAAACTCACTGGCAAGTGTTATTAGTTCCTACAGAGATGATACAGGATTAACTTACTGTGTACAGCTCTACATGTCCAGAGGTAGAATATCCAGGAGTTAAAAACTTCTTAACATCTGCCTTCCTCACTTTCTCATCCCCAGAGCCCAAATCTGAAAAGGAATGCAGAGTTTTATTCTGTTGCTCTGTTCTCACTGAAGTTCAAGAGCACTGTGAAATGATTGACTCACCTAAGATGCCCATGTCATATCTTCCATTCTTCTTAGCATTTTGAATAACTGCATTTAACGTGTCAGAGAAGTACTGGAACAAAGCATTCTGCTGATGGACTTCCATACCAAGAATTCGATTCAGAAATTTCCCTATATTGTTGTAATCTTAAAAAAAGAGTAAGAAATACATGTATTAGGTCAAAGATTAAGTTTGATAACCACAAGCCCTCAATCAGTATTCAAAGACTCTTACAAACACTATTTAAATACATTCTTTCAGAAATGAAGAAAACATTAAGTTCTTCAAAAAAGGTCACTTTTTAGATAGTTACAAGTTCAGTTCTGCTGCTGGGAATCCACTGTCATGACATAGGATGTTCCCAGGGATATTGTACAGATACACTGAACACCCAAGTACCTTTATCAAGCGTCAGTATTCCAGATCTGTCTTCTACATTTATCAAGCCTACACCAATCAATCCCTGACGAACATCTAGGAAAGAGAAAGAAGTTAAATCATAGCTGCTTTGCCATCTAAAAATAACCCAGTGAAGTAACAGCCTGTTTAGCCATAGGATCCAATTCCAAAAGCCTCTGACACCCCTCACTTCCCATTACTTGTAGTTTCTACCTAATAAATCAATAAGCAAGACACATCTTTGCCTTCTGTCCCTGCAGGAAGCACAGGCAGGGGAAAGCACCAATGGCACCATGCACCAGAACAGTTCCAACAGGTAATGGGAAAATGAAGATAAAAATCTGTTTATAATACACTGGCCAAGCAGATACAGAACATTCCTCACACTGAGAGTTCACAGATCTGGTTTCATGTGTGAACTTCAACATTCAAGCAATGAGCACAGACTCTCACTGGGCGTTTACTCCCATCTGTCTCAGCTGATCATTTTAAATTACAACAACGTTTTACAGCTCTAACAGTATTTCAATTTTCTGAGTCCTGGAGAAGGATCAAAAGGTACCTATCAAAGCCAGTGCATTATCTTACCTTTGAAGAAGTCTCCAGGAAAATCAGGAGGAGGTGAGACCATTGGGGAGTCCAAGTTCACAATGGATTTCATAACAATCTCCAGGGCATTTCTGCCATACTGCGTAAGAAAAAAAGTTGCTCTATCAATGCAATCCAGTGTTTGTGTCTCAGCCCCAGGCACACATGGTTTAACAGGTGTAATTCACAAAGAAAAGCTTTTCTGTGCAATAGTGAAGGGAATTGTTTATCACCTTTATGTAGTGTAGTTTACAACTGAAAACAGCCCAGTTTCAATTTTTAATTAGAACTGCCAAATTAATCTTTCATTGTGGCTTAAAGGACACACACCATTTACTTAAGATTTGATTGTTTGCAAGAGCAGAAAAGTGATTTATACACATGTGTTCCACATGGCTTCACAAACAGAATTATGGGTTACAGAAAGAGGCCTTCCATCAGAAAGTGACACAGTTAAAGGTAAGGGATGGAGAGGAACCTTCCTCAACAGGCCATTTGTGGAATAAGCACCACAGCATGAGTTCTCCAACAGAAACAGATTTGTCACCTTGTTGTCAAAATTGAATCTGCTGAGGTCTCGAGTTTCTGTGGCCCGTCTGTCCCCGTGGGTGAGGGCTCCCTGTTAAGACACATCATTGTCATTAAATGCAACTTTTAAGAAAAAGAAATCTAAGTTGCATTTTCTCAAAGGAAGGATGAGACCTCTTGAAATATCTTACCAAACTCTCCAGTCTTTTTGCAACTATAGATGCAAATCTTTGCTCTCCTGCCAGTTCAGAAATGAGGAACACATACTCTGGAGCAGTCACTTGATTGGATCTATGAGTTCTTCCTGGATAATTAAGTAGAAGCAAGTATATTAGATAAATTCTATTTCACTAAGTATTTCTAATAAAATATGAACTGTGAAGAGCAAGGAAAAAAGGTAGAGCTTATTCCTGCTTAAATTTAGTTTCTGCTGTAATACAGCAAACAGAAGGTAGCACAGAGATACTCTGAAAGTTGTGGCAACTTCTATAAAGATGCTTCATATGTGAATAAAACTCCAAAACTGCAACCTAGGCTTGTCTGTGGGCTTTCTTTCAAAGCTTTCAAGACCATTAGTTATGACCACAGATAAAGCTGATTCTGCTCATGGGTACAAGAGACTGGAAGGGTCCTTAGGAGGTTGCCTATTCAATCTGATTTTCCACATTAGCAGTAAGTTCAGTTATTATTCCTGAGCTGGGTAAGGACACACAGTGAGTGATTTACCAAACTGCTGGATTGCTCTGTCGGCGCTCCAGGGCAGCTCCAGGGTCATGTGAACCCTCCGCCTCTGGTTCTTGGCCCTGCGGTCTGCTTGCAGTGAGATACCAGAGCTGGCAGCCTCCGAGATGATGGCAATGTTCTTTGATTGAGAAAAGAGCTGTTAGTTAGCAGCAAATCCAAGATCAAGCTTTAGTTTCCAAAAAAA
>VXAX01001481.1:1017126-1032596 GCA_013399835.1 Leptocoma aspasia | reverse complement strand
AAATTGCTCATTTTACAACTATTACCCAACATGGGTCTGAAACAGTTTCACTGTTACTCACAAGGCAGAGGGAGAGCAGCAAAGGTGTGGCTTTCTGTATCAGTTACAAATGCTAATGAACTTTTCTGACTGAAAGGAGGGGGTTTTGCTTTACTTTTCAACAACAAGTCCCTGTGCAAACAGAGACTTGCCATTCCAGAGGGCAGGTCTCCCTGACACTGGCCTGTACTTCAGAAGGAAAAGGGGAGGGACACAGACTCGCTCCAATAGCAAACCACAGAAAAGACAAAACGTTGCTGCTAATGCTGTTCAAGGAAGAGGATCCAGCCCTTCCAGTGCCTGAATGCATTTGCCTAGAAAGAATGTAAATGCTTGAACTGTGCACAAGTCACTTACAGGAACCCGAGTCCTTACCCTCAAGTGTCACAAGGGACCACACAACTTCCATGCACAGTGACATTTACTCCATTTGCCCTCTTGTGGCAGCACGGCCCAAGTGAATCACTGGGAAGGGTTTTCCCCCCCTCCTTCTTTTAGATGCAATTCTACCATTATTGAGGTCCTGATTTTCTTTCAGAGTGCAATATAAAGGGCAGAAGCCACCACTCCTCCCAGTGTTACTTCTCAATCCTTGTTAAGGTTAACAGGCCCCACCTTTTCCCTTGACCCCTCACTGTAAGTTCTCATACAGTGGTCTTCCCCATTTCCCAATGTAATTATTTCCTCTTGGAAGGGGAGGTGCACAGTGACCCAGATCAATGAATCAAAGACATGAATCACAAATCTGCCTTTTAAACACGCATTGTTTTACAAAACCAGCTTAAAGGTGCCAGCTTTCAGTTTGGCACATGGGTGCACACCAAGCACAGGCTTCTGAGGTCACCCAAGCTACAACCTGACCTTTAAACACACTGGACTGCTGAACACATTGATCTGAGAAACAAAACAGCAGTGAACTGAAAGTGCTTCTTAACTAGTACTTACACTACCTGCCAGTCACTGGTGAATAGCTTAGAGTTACTATGGCACCTGGCACATTTGTCTGCAGTCCATCTCTTCAAAGATTACCTTATCTCCATCCATGAACCTCTGCTTCTCTGTGATGTTCAGGATTTCAACGGGCACATCGAGTTCAGACCTTGACTCGTAAGAGATGCTGCCATCATCATTGCTCACCACTCTCCCTTTGCGCCCTGTCATCTTTGGAAGGGAACACAAGCTCAGTGTGGCAATACCAAAACCACCCCACCACCAAAACCTCCAAGCAACATTATTTATCCATATACCCACATTAAAATGCTCAGTAATTTACTCCAAGTGCAAAACTACATTAGAGAACCTAGGTTATTTTTTGGCTGATGCCATTATCTGCTATGTGGAACGTGACAGAGCAAAGCTATGTAGAAATGATGCTGTATTATGCTACCATTCGTAAGGGATTTACCAGCAGCACTAAGAAAATAAACTAGACAGACAGCTTAGGCTGCCACTGATTTTAACAGGGTCTTTTAAATCACACTGATGCTGCTACTTGATAGAGACAGGTAGCTTAAAGACATGTTTCTGAAGTTATTGAGAGATTAACTAATCTGGCTTTTCATTAACACATAAAGGTTCTTAATCTCCACTGCCTCGGAGGATGAACTAAAGCTCCTGTCTGTTTAATACACATCAGGAGCAAATTGACTATAGCCAGTCAGAGAAACAGACCACAGTAAAGCAAAAGAGAAACTGGTGTGATTTACCCAACCAGAAACTATCAAATCTCAGAAATAATGTGTTGACCCACACAGAGCTTCCCCTGTATTCTAACACCAAGTTTCTCTCTCATTCAGAGGCATCAGCAGAGTAACCCCTGCTCTCATTCCTGAGACCACTGTCTAAAACTGATAAACAACCTCTTTAAAAACCTACTTTTCTTTCTATATGTGAGCACTGTAAGTGCCTACCTCTGCAACATTTTCAGGACCACCTAGTTCATCTATAAGCTCATCCAGTGTATTAGGTGGAAGATCTTCAGCCAGCTTTTCCAGTTTATCCAGCAGTTCTTTTTTCATTTGTTGGGCCCTTTCAACAGCATCCTGACTCGTTACAAAGCTGCTGTTTGTGTTACTGTTTGCTGAAAGTTAAGAAAGACTCTTTGAGATTCAGGATTTTATTACTTAACTGCTAGGAAATGCATCAACATCAAAGAAAGCTGTTCTTACCAGACGTGTTGGTACTAGAAGTGGTGGTTCCAACAGTGGAAGTGAAACAGCTGGGTCGTTTGGATCCCAGACCAGAGGCTAGTAAGGCACTTTGAATAGAATCTGGGTCTATGCTTTTCTTCTTTTTCTTTTCTTTATTTTTTTTATGCTCTTTTCTAATCAACCAGGGATCTGAAGTTAAATAAAAGTTTCAAACATTTACTAAGCAGCCATCCATCCCTTTGAAACAAATACATTCTCACTGCATAAAGTGACTTACAAAAGTCTGAATTCCAGTGTACAAAATTCTAATTGAAGTTTCACATTCTACTAATTGCAGTCTCACTGGAACTAAACTACATGCTTAGTAAACACTTCTCTGTGGCTCACTGAAATGTTTGGGAAGACTTTCTGCTTACTCTCTGCAAATACAGCTACTTGCTTGATGAAACATTTAGACTGTCTTACCATCTTCATCATCTTCACTGGATTCATCTCTGAACGGGTTGAAGTCATCATCGTCTCCAGAACTCAGAAATTTGGAGCTCTCATTGTCACTTTCTTCATTGTCTGAAGCATCAGACTCACTTTCACTCTCATCAGAGCTGCTCCCTGCGAGGCCACCTGTTTTGCGGGCTTTTTTGGCTTCTCTGCTTATTTCTTCACCTAATTCCATCATCCCACAAGAAAGAGAAGTTAGTTTAAACCTTGCAGTCTAAACACTTTGAGGTCTGTTTTACCACATAAACTAGAAAAACAGTCAACTTTTGAAAACAGAACTATTTAAAAGCCTCTAAGTTTTAAGCAAGACCTCTCTCCCAAGTTTTTTATGATCACCTACTTTTAAGATAAACAGTTTGGGAAGGGGGTGGTATTAGGCTTCTCTTCACTGAGCCTCAAGATAAAGAAAGTTACTTGAGTGACTACATCAGGAAATGGTCTAACACAGGCAAGGCACTTTGGGATATGGTTCCATAGCAGATCAACCCAATTTTGAGCAAAATTAACTAGAATTTACAGGTTATATTGCTTCAGCAGCAATGTAACATCTATTCATAGCAATCTCTAACAACAACCTTAAGAGACCTGCAATACATTCTTTTTCATGGATGACTGTACAGGTATTCCCTTTTTCCCCCTCAACAAAGTTCACTCTTAAGCAGCTCTCAAGTTGCCATTTTCACTGTGGCATTAGTGTAGGAACTTCAGCATTACCTTTTCGTTTCTTTACTTTGTTCTCCTTGCAAGGGCTGTCTCGGGGTGAATTGTTATTACTTTGAGCAGTCAGGTCAATTCCCAACAAGCTGAACAGCTTCTTCCTGTCAGGAGCTGGAAAGTGCTTTTCAATAAGAGACTGGAATACTCCTCTGTTGAAGAAAAAAGGGTTGCTCAGTGGAATTTGCATTTATTTAAAGTACAAACCTGTAACATTTAACAACTTGCTTGACTCCTCTGAAGAATGAATCCTGGTGAGTGCAGTTGGGCCCTCTCTGTATTATCACCCACATTATTGTACTTGTCACCTTAAAAGTAGGAGATTTTTTTTTTTACAGCACTGTTATAACTTGTTAAATCTGTTTTTGATAACAAGTGGCATTGCTACTGCCATGTTTTTATCGCTCAATTTAAGTAAAGGATTAAGTTAATTTATTAAGATCTTCAGTAAGTCAGCTTTGGGATTGGCTGTGGTCCACCTGGTCAAAGAGGGAAGTCATGGTCTGTAACTTGCTCTGGTATAAATGCAGCACACACTTGGCAGGTCTCCCTGTCCTCCCAGGTTGAGGGGAACAGTATGAGCTGTTCACACCTGAAAACATCAGTTTGGAATGCCAGGAGAACCAGGAGCTAACCCCTGCCTCAGCTGAGCAGTGCTGTCAGATTTTAGGCACTGGCAGTTTCAGTGAAGAACACCACTAACTAAAGGATTCCTGACCTTCTGTGCACTGATGCACATTTGACACACAGAAGGGCAAATGACTACACACACACACACTAAGCTGGATGAATGTTAGTTTTGTAAAGAACAGTTTTAAAATTCAGTCTTACTTTGCTGTAGAAACAAAATCATTCAGTTCCCCACCACCTTCCTCCAAAGCTTCCAAAGTTCTTGCTTCTCCTGTCGACTGCAGGCCAATGACAACGCACTGAAGAACAAATGAATACCAGACAGTGTCACTATGACTGAGCTGTAAGTTTATTTTGCCTGAATTTCTGCTCATTAGATACCATTAAGTACAAAAGCATGCTCCTACTATGGCTGAATATTTGTATTATATATATTAAAAAAAAATAATCTAATAGCTTTACATTTAAGACAAACATTCAAAAATCAGTCTTGATCAACTTACTTTGCCATTCTTGATTTCTTCCCGAGCCAGCTGCACCACCCTCTTCACCTTGGAGGCTATGCAAAGGTACTTGAAAAACCTCTGGTGAGCTGACCAGAACTGACCCCACATGGACTTCTTCATGCGCTGCTCTGCATCGATGAGATCGGCCGCCTGCTGAAACCTCTCTCGAGCACTGACCCACTAAACAAGAAAAGGAGCATTCAAAGGTCAACCAACTTCAACCTCTCAGAACTCAACAGAGAAAGCAAATTTAAAAAGGGGTTCTTACCAGTTTCACAGATTTATTGTACATTTTAACATATTCCTGTGAGAGCAGAACTTCATCGATTTTGAAAGTTACACCTGAAAAACTCAGCTGTCTGGCTATGTACATTCCTCTCAGCTTCATATCCATAGCAACTATTTCCATGGCACCAACACCTCTAAAATAAAGGAACAATTGAAGTCCATATTAGAATTTTCAAGAGCAAGGATTTGTTACACAACGCCTCAAAACACAACCCCAAGTACTTTAGAAAAAAATGGCTTATAAATGTAAAGGAATATGTTTTCGAAATAATTTGAAGTTTAGTCTTTACATAAAACTGTACCCTGCCTTGTAAATGTTTAAGTGTATCCCAAGAGGTAAAATTCAGTTACTTTTTTCCCAAATGACCTAGGATGGATTAGGAGACGGTAACTTATAAATTGTAACTGGATAATAAAGTTGGTCCAAATATTAGCAAATTCTTGCATTCTATTTTTATAAGCTGCTGATGATTTAAAATAATACAAACCATTTTAAGTTATTCAGATTCATGCTGATATGAAAATTATTTAATTAGTAAGTAACTTCAGTTCTCTTCAACAGCAACCTTGACAGCACAGAAGTCATCTGCAAAACAGCTGACTGCTACTCACAGGCTTGGGGCTCTAACTTCATTATTACTTATTTGATACGCACTCAGTAATGAAGTGAGGCTACACTTGCAGAGTCCAGAAAAACCACACATCATGTAGATGGTAAACAAGATGCATCCTAAGCCCTATTGTGGCATTCTGAAGTGGTCAAAATTCTTTTTGAGTAGGCAAAGCAAGATGCTCACCCACCACAGAATGAGGCAGCGGCGTTTTCTACTGACCTCTCACATTTAGTATTATTAGTATGTTCTGAAACACCAAGTACCTTGTAACAGCACAAAGAATTTCCCTGAACTGGGTTCTTATGCCACTTAGCACAAGATTTCCTCCTGTTAAATTGCTTAAGATGAATGCATAAACATTAGAGGTCTTCTACAAATAGTGAGCCATTAACTACACTGAGCATACTCACTACAATACAGGGTGTTTTCATGGGGAGCAACAAAGTATTTTGCTTTCCTAACACCCACATTTTTGAGAGGCCTCTTTTCCCAGAAAGCTTTTAAAGCTCTCAAAATTTTCTGTGAACAAAGGAAAGACCTTATTTTTCACCACTTATGATAAATTACATTTCTGCTAGATTTAGAAGCCAGAGTTCTTAGTGTGACACAGGACATGTTTGCAACGGACTAGAGAGTGAAGACAAGGAACTGGGGAGCAGAGTCAGCCACAACCCTGTGCATTTTTGCTGTAGGTCTTTGAAAGTTTACCTTCTTTCAACAGCCTGAATAAAATCACTGAATTCCCTAAATGGAGTTCCTTCACCCCATATTCCAAGACGGTTCATATATGCCATGTTTCTTGGCTCAGATGCACCTAAAAAGAGAAACATAAATCTGTACCAGTGCCAGCAAAATCATCCAGAAACATTTAATACAAACCTAGCAGTACATACCTGTGGCACTGGCATAAACAACCCTGGCTTTTGGAAGTTTATTTTGAAGTTCCAATACAGCCAGACCTGTTTTTGTTGGTTTTGATGAACCAACAGGACACAGATTCTTTGCTTTATGACACTCGTCAAACACGATCTGAACCGTAATTAAGGAAAAGCTTGGTCCCACTAATGTATAAAATGAGGAGCTAGAACAGAAAGCAAGAAAATCTTCTACTTACAATAAGGGGCAGGTGGAAATTGTAAACTCAAGACATTAGTAATTTTAACTAAAAACCTTGGGAAAATATTTAGATACTAAGTATTTAAGAACAAAATTGCCAACACTTGAGTTCTTGAAAATGCTGTTGATACCCCAAATACATATTTAAGTCCATAAAAATATCAGCGTAAATTTAAGGTCCTTAAGGGAAACAGTTTAATTTTATAGGTTTGATATAGAAAAACCCAGAAACTTCACTCTTGTACCAGAGTAGTGTGGCAATAAGTTGACGGTAACATGTTTGGCACAAAGTTTGTAAAACTGCAAGTGTAATGTCAGAGCCTGTACACAACTGATTGCCATTACAAATAAAGAATACCTAAAAATCTTTAAAGATATAAGTTTAAATAGCAATTTGGTTATAATCAAATGAACTCCAGAAAAAGGATACAACTCCATCAAAGTCTTCACCACACCAGTGAAGAAGCTGCTTTAATCTGGTTTTGTATTTACCACCAGACTGACTTTCTCCAATAAGAGAAGAATAGGTAGCAAAGATGACACCTTTCTTCACACTTCCATTATGTTTGGAAGAAATCTTCCCATACTTGAACTGCAATAAATAGAAATTACAGAAATTAATCAAGAGAGACCCCTCCTCAATCCCACCTACCAGATGATTAAGGGATGCTGTTGGTCTTAAAGGTGTGAACACTTGGAGCCACCCATAACCCCACATCATGATCAAGGCACAGCTGATGGCAATGTGGTTAAGGGGTTATACAGGGCCTTACTTAAACATAGACTTAAGGAAGACTAAATCTGAGGCTTCAAAAGCTTAGCAGCCACATTCTTTGGCTACATGGTTTCCTTACTTAAAATACAATTGAGATTTTAGTTTCAATGTATCCCTTTAAGAGCCAATACCTCAAGTGTATTTACAGCTGCTACCATAAATGATGATTTCTAAAGCCTTATTTTAGAAATTAAGAATTCACAAAGCAAAAATATTAACTTAAAGCAAACTTCTAAGTTCAGTGAATTCAACCAGTAATCACACTTTACAATTTAAGCAGCTAATCCAGAGCAGAGACAGTGTCTCCAAAAATAACTGCACACACCACTGCTGCTTTAATAAATCACTGAGCAAGTCCATTATTCAAGTATTACACCTAAAATGTATTACATATAAAATGTGCACTGAGACATAGAAAGGAAAAAATTCAAATGCTACAAAGCTTTAAAGATGTAAAGAATATTTAAACTTCTAAAAAATACTCTACTAGTAGTGTCAGTAGTGGCTTGAAGTGTAATTTTTTTTTTTAAAAAAGCACACATGCTAAGACTTAATCCTACAAGGAGCCTATTTACATGATTAAATGAAAGCTCTGTGTGGCTCTTTGTAAGACTTAGGCCTGTCAAACAAGGCCTAGACAGCAAATTCATTGAAATTAGTACATTCTTGCTCTTAAAACAGTCAACATGCACAACTCGTCACACAAGCGTACCTAAAGGTTTGCCTCAATTGTACATAGTAAAAAGTTTCCACACCTTGTTTAATGAATGCACCAATATGTTTTTTGCTCCAATATCTCTCAAATCTCTTTCAGCATCGTATTTCAGATCATTTGACACGCTAAACCTGAAGATACAAAACAAAGCACATTCTGTAAGTTACAGCAGGTCAAAAGGCAGTTGCTAGAACATTTGTCAGAAGACAGATGACCCTGAATTTAAGTCATAGAGTCACTGGAGTGTCTGCTCTAACAAATCCTGACACACTTACCAGACTGCTCTTTTTCTGCCTAACAAGTAATTTTCATAGATTATTCCAGCTATGGTCCTTCCTTTTCCTACACCAGCACCATCACCTATCAAGAATCCAGCTCTGTCTCCATTGGGCAGGAATGTTTCATGTTGCTGTAGGAGAAAGAACAAAAAACTTGTACCCATTCTCCAGAACACATCACAAGGGATTGTCAGAAAAGAGCAAACATAAGAAACATCCTATTGGAGGAGACCAGTGGTCCAAGCAAACTCCTGGAAGCGGGAAGAGGGGATTTTATTTAGGGAGAGCACAGCACCCTAACTGCATTGTGTGATCCACTCTCCCCTTTCTTCCTTCAGCACGCAGAACTGCTCTAAACATCTGTCCCATATTCCGTGCCTTTTCCTAACCCACTGATAGGCACCTGTACAACCTTTTGTAGCAGCAAGACCCAGACATCCACAGCCTGTGGAATGCAGTATTCTGAATCTACCCATTCTAAACCAATCTCCTGTCAGTGTCACCAAGTCCTGCTTTGCTCTTGGTTTTGTGTGATATCACTCACTTTCCCCCCATGACCACTTTAGTTGTCCTCTAACTCCACTGCCTCCCTCCCCAGCACGCAGAGTGCTGCACACACATCTGGGGTGGGCACACTCAAATTTAACCCAGCAGCACAGTAACACCCAGTCCTGTTCTCTATTCCCTTCCCAAGGATGTCAAACAGGGCTGGCTTTCTCAGCCTGCTGCTACTGCAGCCATTAAATTATTTCAGAGAAATAAAAATGACTAACATGTTCTAAGACAGTTAAGAGATCAGCATCATGGAAGTGGTTTAGAGGAAATTTTCCTAGGTGTATTACCTCACATTTATCGAGCTGAAGCTCACCTGCCATCTTCTAATGCAACTCAAACCTTTAAGCTCTTATTTTATCTCCTTGTAAAACTGACATAGCTGTACTTGTCAGATTGTAGTTTTTCTTCTTAAATTCTCTGTTAGCTTTTAAGCTGTGCTGATGTCTGGCATACCTGGGCTGCATAAGTGATTGCTTCGAGCTGCAAAGCTGACAACCAGCCACTGTCAATTGTTTCCTCTGATATTGATGTCTGGTACCACACATCAGGAGGAGTCACACTGGATAACGAGCTGGTTTCCACTACTGGGTCAGGATGACGTAGACCAATTTTTACTGGTGGAGAAAGAAGGGGAAGGAAGGCAGAAAATGAAAACAAAATACAGAGTTCTGTTGCTGCAGCACAAGTTATTATATTTACCCAAACAACTTACAATTGTGATTGCAAAGGCTGAACTCGACAATGACTGTGTTTCATTGCAACAATCTGTCAAGTGTTAAACTGCATTGCATATGAAGCAACACGTTAATCTGAATTTATAGCTGCAATCTTAACTTCCTCTTCTCACCACCTTCTCACAATTTTTATGAGATTAGATAAAATTCACTTTACAGAAAATTAAAGTATTTGTGTACTTGACTTGAGAAAAACCAGTCTGAACCTTCTCATACCAAAAAGGCCAGAAGCAGCCTCAGGATGCCAGAATGACAAAAGCAACATTCTTCTCACTATTTATATACTGCCATTTTTAAGCAGAATGGGAGGAGAAAATATTTAGAACAGACATGATTTAATTGCTGACAGATCTCATCAGTAACAATAAAAATTAACCATTTAGCTACAAACTCCCTGCAAAAATTTTGCCTTGCTTTTACAGCAGGTCACTGTATGTAGCAAACAAGATAACAGCTTGTTGTCAATGGGTGCAACAAAGAAAAGAGAAAAAAGAGAAGATAGCAATTAACAGCAGTAAAAGATTCACTCAAATAACCAAGAGCCAGTTCTAAGTAGTCAGCCAGGAACAATGCAGGAAGAACATAGTTAGGGTGATTTCACACCAAAAGACTCAAACTAGATTCCTAAGTGTAGCAGTGAGCACTGAATTCCTTTACAAAATTTCCTCTGCTGAGGCACAAGGCATCTTAGAGGTAAAAAAAAGCCTGATTTTGGTTCATCAGTCATATCTGTGAAACAAATACTGCTCAACGATACACTGAAGAATTCCACTTATCTTCCAAATCTAAACACTACAGAAGATAAATTTCCTAGGAAAACCCACAACATATTCAGGTCCTGTTAACTTCAGACAGTATCTATTTTCTGTGTTAGTAATTACACAAGAATAAATAAATTAACTCTCAAAGCATTCAGCCTTTTGATGTAACAGAAGATCAGGTCATACATTTTATTGGCATATATTCAGCATAGGTCTCTGCATGGCCCATTTCTTCTTCATCTTCTTCCTCAGGTTCCTCCTCTTCTTTTACTGCTGGCACTTTCTAGAATTGAGAAATACCTGTGTTAGTCAAACAGCATGTTGTTAATATTCCATCTCCTGGAAATTAACATGAGAAAGGAAATGAGGACAAACTTGCACTTCAATGTTTTAACACATGTAGGGGACAAACCAGTGAATTGCTGGGGAAACTACACACAACTGTAGATTTCTTACACTCTGAACAACCCTCTAAAGACACAAAGTCAGGGAACTTCCTCTTCTTTGCAAGGAGACCAAGTCCTCCAAACTCACATAAGCAAAATTAAAAACGAATTCTTACAGTATATTAAAATCAGACTATGATTTAAAGGAAATTCCCTTGAAAAACATGACAGCCCTAATGTTCAAGTACTCCCCTGGAGTCTTCTGCAGTTCCACATTCATGATACCATTTCACAACTTTATAGTTAAATAGTCAGTTCTGTCCAGTATTCTCTAAAACCTGACAGCTACCCATTTACTGTGACCCTGACCAATGTAAATATATAGATATTTGTAAAGCACTCAACAGAAAAAAATCAAACATCTTCCACAAGTCCTAATGTTTAATACAAAAGAAGTGATCTGAAAAACCCCTTCTGTATGGCAGTCACTGAGGAGCACAGTTCTTCCCAAACATTAGCCTGAGTCTAGCTATCAGTGAAGATGCCAAAACTCAAGTGTTTACAGCATCAGAATGTAATTTTATTACATTTAGAAAATTGAATGATACTCAATTTACATTTTCAATTCAACTTCCCAGAAACACAGCCATACTAGGGGGAAGTCTTTTCAGTTTCCTCATTGCTAGTGATTTTAGAAGAAAATGTTTTAACCCAAAGGAAATGCTATGCTTATCACCTTCAATCAGAGCCACACCCTTCTTGGCCCACACCAGCTTCTGCTAAGGACAGTAATTTCTTGAAATTGTCATTTACTATCCAAGTCTGCTTTGCACAGCTGTTAACTTCACTCATCTAACCAAGTTTCATCTTGTGGAGCAACTGACCTTTTGAACAAACAGATGCACTTGACAGTTCCACCACACACAAGTATAAGTAACTCCTGAAACTGGTCACAAGTGTTTATGGCCAGCAACACATTGGTTTGGCAAATGAATCATTTGTGCCACTTACCACAGTTGGTGAAAAACTTCTCATTTTAATGTCATTTATCCATATTCTTGCTACCTCTTTTGTGGAAGCCTCCTTCTTCACTGCACCATTGCTTAGGTCAGCTGCAAAAGAAAAGCTGTGGTTTACAGAATTCCCTCCAAACATCAACTCAGATTAACATGCTGCTCTGTTAGCGAGCTGGAAGAGAAGTTTAAAGTATCCAGGAGCACAATGATGCTTCAAGAAGAAATTTCTAACAGGATCCTTTAAGAAGACCATTTATTAACCTTCCTGTCTTCAGTCACATTTGCAAGGAACTAGGAATAGGGCTCAGTAGACAACTAAAATAATTTGCATACGGATGGGTGCTAAATATTGAAAGCAGCTGTCAAGCTTCCATCACATCAATGCATGTAATAAACTTAGCATAATTGCCCCTAAAAACAATTAGGGCACTTGCACAAATAAATGTTTTCCTCAAAGACATTCCATAATTTAACTTCTTAATATTTTCCCATCTAGAATTCCTGCTGCCTGAATTATATGAAAAGACCATTTTCCTTTCAAAAAAAAGCTTCTGTTTTCTACAAGTATTTGTAATTTTATTTTAATAAACACAAGGAAAGATCTAGAGACACAGGAACACAAATAAGATTGGAATGCAGTTCTGGAAGTTGCAGGTCTCCTTTTCACTTTATACAGAAGCTACAGATTCCATTGTTTTCTGCAGTGTGCCACTCTAACAGTTACTGTGTGTTGGTGTCACCTACTCTGTGCCTCTGAGTTTTCACTTGGTTTAATAGGACTGACTTATCCCCTTCTGCTTTCTCTCCTCCTCTTCCTCACTTCCTTTACTCCCTGCCCCAGCTTCAGTTCATGTCCCAACTTGGGTTTTGGCAACCACTCCCTTAGAGAAAGCAATGACACAAGGAGGGACATTCTGCTTTTTTTTTCAGTTCTAACAGACAGCTCCTGCACTGCACTCTCTCTGCATACGGAAAAATAGGTTATGCCAACCACACCTATAAAATCAGCAAAGCTTGTTTCAGAGACAATAACAGAAATCCAGAAAATTACTATCTTTCAGAAAAAAAGCAGCAACAAAGATATTTTCAAACTGAACTAGTCTGATCTTAACCTCATGCTAAAATCAGAACTTGAAAGAGTTGAAGTTTCACACACATGCAGCTTTTTCCTTATACAGGTTGACCTCGTGTTAGAAATAACATACAAGGAAATATTATGGAAGGAATCACAAAATGAAGATTTGGAGTGTGATAACAAAGTACTTGTGGCATTTAACTTACTGCAACATTTCAGAAGTAACATGAAAATAAACTGTAAGTTTTTAGGACTTAATTTCTTAAACAATAGATCTGATGCCTGCAATGAAACAAAGGGACAGATTTTCCCTTTTCAGGAGGCACTTCTCACGAACACCTTATGTGCTACAAATCTAGTTGGAAGATGCTAAATAGAAAAAATTACTAGCTTGTTGTAGTTCCAAGTACACACTAGAACAGGAACTGGTGGAGACCCCAGTAACACAGCTAATAGACTTCAGTAATATTCACAAATTAATTTTACCAATTTTCCAGGTGCAATCTGTCATTTTCCTCATTCCATGCAGTAAATCAAGAGTTCAATTTTTAAATTTCTGTTATTTCATACTACTTCACCCTGAATTCTAACACTACTACAGTTAGAATGAAATTTATCAGGTTTCCTGAACCCCTTCATTTTACCAGGATATTGTACTAATCAATGAAAATCCACGATATGCAAAGATCTTAGTTATTTCACCACTTAAATAAATACTCTAATGACAAAGAAAGAAAACTCACTTGCTGCTGTTGCTACTGGTTGGGCAATATTAGGAGGTGGCTTCAATTTCATCAGTTCATTAAGACTATTGTTCTTGAGCAGATCTTTCAGCTGAATCTGGTCCTTGGAAGGTGCAGTGGTCAAGGCATTGCGAACTGCTGGTGCTGCCACCGAGGGCCGAGTGGTTGTGCTGGTCTGGATGATCTTTGCTACAGTGATCGTCTGCCTCGAGGTGGTGACAGGCGTCGTTTTTGTCACCACTATTGTCGTCCCCAGAGTTGGAAGCTGATTTATTTGATTCAGCACAAAGGTTGTGGTGGATGGTGGTTGCTAGCAACAAAGAAGCAGGGAAATTTTCAGAAAACAAAAAGGAAGAGCAAGGTTTATTAGACTTGATTTAGCACACAGGATACACCAGTTTTTAGAAGACACTTGTAGTAAGAAATGTCTTCAAATAACATGCTGACTATGCCAGAGTAATTATCTGGTGCTGCAACAATCTGAGCAAAAAGTATCAATACTGCAGATTTCAAAAGGTTCTTTTTTATATTTTATTTTAAGGTAAGGAAAAGCAAATAAAAAAATAAAGTTAAAAACTCATCACCCAGGTACAAGATATGAGCACTACAGTCTCCCCCATATCTGATAAAGCCAGTCCATCTGATAAACCCACTGCAAGACAGACCCACTGCTGGCCAAGGCTCAGCCAGTCAGTGTCACTGGCAGTGCCTGTGAGAAGGTATTTGTTTAACAACAGGCAAAAACTGTTACACAATCAGCAGCTGGGATGGAGGAGTGAGAATATGTGAGAAAATCCTGCCAAGGTCAGTGAAGGAAGGGGAGGAGATACCCCAGGTGCTGGAGCAGGGACTCCCCTGCAGCCCTTGGAGCACCATGGATGCAGGAGTGAGGTTGAGCCCAGGACAAAGGAAGGAGTGGGGAGAAGGTATTTTTAGATTTGCTCTTATTTCTCATTTTCCTTCTCCATTGTTAACTGGCAACAAATTAATTTCCTTGAGTCTGGGTTGCCCATGACAAATTGCTGATCTCCCTGTCCTTATCTCAACCCATGAGCCTTTCACCACCATTTTTTAGCCTTTGTGCAGCTGAGGTGGAGGAGTGGTAAAGCAGCTTTGTGGGCACCTGGTGCCCAGCCCAAGTTAAGCCCCCTCCCCAGCTAAATCCTGGAGCAGCAGTCCTTACCCGAACATTTAATAAGGCTGGAGTAGAGACAGTCTCTGGTTCTTGTTTCACAGCAGCTGCAGCCTCAGTCTCCAGGCCCAGTTCTAAAGCACTAAGTGGTACTGACTGCAGAGGGAAGAAAGCAAACAAGTCAGCAGGAATAAAACCTTAAGGCTTTTGTTCCCAGTCTGTGCCTGAAGTGGCTACACTCTGGCAGAGCGAAGGCCATCATGGAAATGGAACTTAAACATGGTATTTCACAACACTTCTTATGCATTTTATTGTAGAGCAGCTAGACCCCGATGACATGAGAGCTCTCCATGGATACCTGACATTATGTCCCCATGTCACGTCCAGAATTAGGCATATTTCTGTCTGTACTGACCTCAAGTGTTCAGATTGCTTTTTTTGTATAGAAGTTTAAAATTAATTCTCAAGTCATTTTCCAATCTCAGTACTATGAAGCAAGAAACTTAATAAAACTCCACATGCTTCAACCATTTGCTATGGACATCCTCCCCTTTAACCCCTTCATCACAGCAAACCCAAGCTGTCTCTAAGAAACCCCTATGTTCTTATTTTAACCTGCTGAACAGCTGGAGTTGGTGCTGGATTTGCAAGAACCACATCTGGAGAGTCAATATCAAAGAGATCATTTGGACTGATTCCACTCTCACTCAAAGCAGCAAGCAACAGATCTTGTCCTGGCTCCACC
>VXAX01001481.1:991969-1005504 GCA_013399835.1 Leptocoma aspasia | reverse complement strand
TCATTCAGAAATCGGTTAACTTTAAGTACAGTCGGACTCTTTCCGTGTTTTCCTGTGCCCTACCGCAGACAGGCACTACACTCAGCGTTCTCTCTGTGCCATCTTCCCCGTCCTGTAGGTCTGTCACAGGCAGCTGGCCGGAGGCTGCTTGTCTCTTTGCATTTAACTCCTAATGGAAATAATTATGGCTATTGCATCAAATCCCGGAGCCCCTCAGCAGCCTTTCGTGTGTTTCTCTGTGCCGAGAAAAATCTCTGCTCTCCGGGGTCTCAAGCCTGGCACAGACAAAGACGTGGCAGCGGCATCTCGGTTGTGCCAAGAGCGCAGCAGGCAGGGAGCTGGGAATGAAGGGAGGAAGCTTTGCTGGAAAAAATAGTTGTTCGTTTCCTGTTCATGATGTATTCAAAGCCTGAAGGCTCAGCTGGCAGGTGGACTGCAGTTCACGGCTTTGGGCTTTCTCCCAAAATGCCCGTATTTAAACCTCTTATTAAATCTTGAGGACTTTGAAGCTCAGGGTTCATTGCTTGTCATTGTTAAAACTGAGGTTTGCATAGTAGTTCATGCTTTGAAGCCCCATTTTTTTTAAAAAGCAAGTTTTGCCTTTTATAGGCCTTTGAGAAATATTGGAGGTCAGGGAGTGTCTGTCTGATTTGCTTTTTCTCAGGCTGTTCCATCGTAATCTCAATCTCTGGTAAAGTTTATTTGTGGCCTAAGATTTGAGCCTTTAACTGGTCTGATTTTGTGTGAATTACGTACATAGGAAGTTTGTTATTCGTGACTACGTTAATTATTAAAATTATCCTATCTGCTCTATTGTGTACTTTGTTTACTTTTTCAGTGTCTGTGACTGAAATACTGAGGTATTTGTTTGGTCAGCTATATTTGAGCTATCTTTTTTTAACTACTGGGACCCTTTGTTCCTTGCTTTTCTAAAAAAATGGATGCGTATTTTTTTGTTGTTTTAACTGGCTTGCAATGTCTGAAAATTGTTTTCGGCTGAATCAAACTATAGCCAAGAAAAACTCATTCTGCCCAAGTTGCATCTGTTTGTCCAGACACTGAGATTTCACGGCTGGAATATGTGAGCCTGACATACCCTGCACAGGCAAACGTAGCCAGGTGACAGGAGACTGTAAAAACAAAGGTGACAGGACTCCACTAATCTTTGCTAAATTTGACACTGCTCACTGTTGGCATCCTGGAGCCTGAGCCAGTGAACAAACCCCAGGCCCTGCGGTGTCTGGCCATGCCAGAGGGTTTTGCCATTTTCCTGACTGGGCTTTGTGTAGTCTCTTTAATGGACTTTTTTTGCCATAAGCAACTTTTACATTTAATTTTTGTGTCATATAATGGATTAAAAGATAGCACTGCTTATCTCCCATGCCTTGCTGAGAGGTGTCACTCAAGGTAGGCAGTAAAAGTGATTCCTGTGCTGCTCAGTTGAGCATATAATTTGCTGCAATAACATTTGACACCTCTTGAGAGTAGCTGGGTAGCTGATACCTCTCTGGCTGTGAGAGCTCTGTATTGGGCCTGGGCAATTTTTGCTGTGTTATTCATATTTTTTTTTGGCTTGTGCTCTTTGAGGCCGCCTTCCTCCCCAGGAGCTCAGGCTTGGGGTTTTTTTTAGCACCAAAGTTCATACTGTGAAGCACAAGGGTGGAGGCTGGAGTTAGCTATGACTACCCCATCCTGCCACATTTTATGTGAAAGCTTTCTTGGACTGAGAGTTTGCACTAGTTAAGTTCTCAGAGTGCTCAGCACTGTTATGTTTTCACTTAGAAATCACAACCTCAGTGAGGGTGATGCTTCAAATGGTGTACTTTGCATCAGCACAATCACCTGTCAGCCCTGGTTGCTGCAGACCGTTGTGGATGCCAGCTTGAGGTTCCTGGAATCTCTGTGCTGAACTGATTTTTTGTGTGGATCTGTTTTAGGAGAATGTTTTTATTGGTCAATCCAAAATCTACAGCTACCTGAATCCCAACAAAGCTCCTGGTGCTCGCCCCCCACTTCAAGAAGAAAACTCTGTCATGTATCACGAGGTGAAATGTCAGGGCAAAACACTAAAGGAAACCTACAGGAAAGGAGCTGGTAAGATTGAGCTTTGGATTGCTTATCTTGGTGAATGTGCTCCCACCGCCCCCAATTCTAACATTTTCACTGGCTTGCAATGTCTGAAATAAAAGCAGTGAGGAGGAGCCCAAATTGTGGATGCTGAGTGCCAGGCTTCACAGATGCTTCAGTGTAGTGGCTAGAAATGGGAATGTTCTGTGAGTTTATGAAGGGGAAGAAGACCCATATGGCTTGTGTTTAAAGGTGCATTTAACAGCCTTGGTAATTTGTCAAAGCACTTCGATGCAAACACTTTTAGCAAGCAGGTATTTTAAGTCCCATTTGATGCAGGGAGCGTCAGGCTTTCTGGAAACTTGGGGCCTTTAGTTCCTAATTTGGCTCCCCAGTTTTGACAAGGAATTGAAGATGGCTTTAGCTTGTCCCACTGCTGAGGCCTTGCAGCTGTGCTTTTCTCCAGTGAGACTGAAACATCTGTCTCAGCAGATGGGACTGCTAAACCTGATGATTTATCTTATATGAAAACGTTATTGAGCTTTAAACCACACTTACCTACCTCTGAGTCGGTTGTCTCAGGAGGAGGATGTGGTTGTATTGGGGTAGGATGCAAAAAAAACAAGTAAATGTTGGTTGTGGGGAGTGTAGATTTCTTGTCAGTGCCAGCCCTTTAGCTCCCATGGATTTAGCCTGGGTGGCATTGGCCACTTGGTACCAACATCTGCAGCTGCTGAGCCCAGCAGTGCAGGGTCATTGCTGTCCTTTTTCTCTCATTTGACAGAACTCTAAACCACTGGAATTCATTTAAAGCACTCGGGTATAGTTGGCCCTAAGTTCAGAGCCTTACTCAATTTCCTTGTCACCAGGAAAAAAGAATGGTGGCAAAATAGTTGAAGGTGCTGTGAAACCAGAAGAGCAGAAGGATAAGGAAAGTGGGTGCAATCCTTCAGTGCCCTCCTCTGATCAAAATCAAGAAACTGTGGAAACCCAAAAGACTCCCCTGCCTGCAGACTGTGCTGAGGAGGCCAATGCAAAGCCAGCTCAGAAGAAGATGGTTAAAGCAAAACGAGGACCAAGGAAAAAGTAAGTGATTTGTGGGATTGTGAAAGGACAGCTCTTTGTTTTCTCAAAAATATCACGCTTTAAAAACCCTAAAATAGCATCCAAGTACCTACTTTGCAGAGGACTTGTTTGTCTTGAAAGCAAGGTTAATGTGTTCTATTGTTCTATCACAAGTGAAAGATTTGCTGGTCACCTATGGAAAAAAGAAATTAATGAGCCATTAAGACCTACTTTCCTGTGGACAAATGGGAATGTGTCTTGTCAGAAACAGAACAGCTGGAGGCTTCCTGGCTGAGCTGATACCCTTTCTCATGGTATCAGAGTAATGTGACCTAACATTAATGAATTCCTTGCCAAGGAGTTTTCATGACCTAAATTTTCGAGTGCCTTCTGGCAAGGCACGCAGGGGGTCCCAGACTTGTAATGTGACCTTCAGTTGATTTCCAACGACATCTCACTTATTGTTCAGGAATTAGTACTGGAGTAATGGAAGTAGTGTGGGGAACAAAAAGGGGATGTAGCTGTGGCTCGAAGCTAAGAGTACTGATAAAAAACACTGATTCATATTGATCATATTTCAGCTTACCAAACTCAAATAAAAATTTCTTGCACATAGCTTTGCTCTACAGGTCTAACTTAACAAATAGTCTGAAATGTGTGTGTGTGTTCTCTTTTTCTTCCTCCTTAGAACGCAAGGAAGAACACCAAACCGAAAAGTGACAGATTATTACCCAGTTAGAAGAAGTTCCAGGAAGAGCAAATCTGAATTGGAGGTAGTGCTTCTTTTTAAAATGACATTACCTATAATGTGTCTGATCAGCTGAAAATCTGGGGAAGTGTGTAACTATCTGTAAATGGTTTCCATTCCAAACGCAAATACCATTGTGCACTTGAAGTATTGTTAAGAACATGCTTAAAATTTGAAAATGCTGGTCCAGTTTAGAACAGAATCTAGCTGTTTATGTATTTTGGGGGGCAGAAATCCGTCTTTCTGCCCTTCAGTTTGCTGGAAATACAAGATGGTTTGGAACAATGAGTGTCATTGGTGGGTAATTTCCTTCCAGCTCTAGAAGAAGCTACAAAAGCTGTCAACAATATTGTGGTTTTGTTTGTTCTTGTTTATTCTGCAGACTGAGGAAAGGAGGAAAATAGATGAGCTGATAACAAGTGGGAAAGAAGAAGGAATGAAGGTAACTGCAGTGCCAACCTCAGTAGTCATGTACTGTTTATTATACAGATTCTTGATGTTGATCTGTTTACACAGAGAGTAGCAGAACTCAGTCTCAGGACCCTGTGATTCTCTGACGAAAATGCAGGAAAACTGGAACACACAGTCCTTCCTTTTGAGTGAGCAATGTTGGTCTCTGAAGGATATGTATGTGCAGCCCCAGTTATAAATACTGAGTGGGCTTTAAGGTCTTTACAGAAAGGCACTCCTAAGTTCTTGGATTGGAAGATTTTGTGTCCAGCTGCCCAGTAACTCAGAGTGTGTCCCAAACTCATCCTGCATTTCTTCCACAGTGCCATCCATTGTGCTTCTACAGCTTTGTCTGCAGTACACACAAATTCCCTTTTGCAGCAGTTTTTTAATGACAAATCATTTCCTAGTAATCAGCGTATCTGCAATGATGTAAATCAGCTGGGAAATGAGAGTATTCTCTTTTCAACTCAACAGATTGATTACATCGATGGCAAAGGGAGAGGAGTAATTGCTACTAAACATTTTAATCGAGGAGAATTTGTGGTTGAATATCACGGGGATCTCATTGAGATCACTGATGCCAAGAAACGAGAGGCTGTGTATGCTCAAGACCCATCCACAGGCTGCTACATGTACTATTTCCAGTACCTCAGCAAAACCTACTGGTAAGCTCAAGTTTCCATTGATAGAGGCTTTGAATGCTGCTAAATCTTTTCTTGTTTTCTTGCAAATTTTTTGTTTTTAATGGGAACTGTGAATTAGGAAATCTTTAGGAGCACTGATCCATGGTCTGAGAGCCTCCTATGTGTCTGGGCTATGAGGAATGGCAGGTGACTCAAAGCCCTGTTCTTTGAACTGCAGCACATGCTATGTGGAGAGTTGCTCTGCTTGGATGAAGCTTGTAGTCCTACAGTGGTCTTTTGCCTAATTTTATCCTCCAATGAACTCCTTTAGCTGAGTTGTGAGGAGTTGGTTTGGAAAGCAGGGTGGACAGACTCCCTGGAAGAGAAACATTTCTTTCAGCTTTGACTGGGTGTCCTTGTTGCTCCAGTCTCTGACACCCACTTCAGTCCAAGCTTTATAATTTGTTTCACGTCTGGATTCTGCTGTTCCTAGAAACAGGCAGCTCAAACAGTCCAAAGATTTCAATTTCTTAGTTTTGTGCTAACTTAAAAATCTCCCAGAGTTGTTTAATTTTCCTTGCCTTGCCATATTATGGCTGTTATTTAATCATGGTTGTTCTGTAATGTAACATAATAATGTTCTGTTTCCCCTTAATTTTTCAAGACTTGTGTTGATTCCTCCTTCTTTGTCTGATTTGCACTTTGGCTTTGTCCACAAAGGTGCCCCTGTCCCAGGTGTTCTGTTCTTGCTCTTTCAGTGTCGATGCTACAAAAGAAACGAATCGTCTGGGAAGGCTCATTAATCACAGCAAGTGTGGCAATTGTCAGACCAAGCTCCACGACATCGATGGTGTGCCTCATCTCATCCTCATCGCTTCCAGGGACATTAAGGCAGGTGAAGAACTGTTGTACGACTATGGAGACAGAAGCAAAGCTTCCATTGAAGCTCACCCATGGCTGAAACACTAATTCATCTTCCTTGTTTTGGGGTTTTTATTTTTGGACTGAGTGTTATACAAGGAGTCAGTGAATTTTTTTTTTTTCTGCCCTCACTTCCCTCAGCTTTCTTAGTGGATGGCTTATGGTCTTCCAAGCTCCTTAAAAACTGCCTTTTTGCTTTGCAGTATTTAAATACCTATTACAGTTTTCCAGGCAGGCTTGAATAATTGATCTTAGATTGCCAAAACTTTTATATGATAAAGGAAAGCCCTAAAGGAAAAATTTGAATGCTTCTGCATAGTGACCAGTGCCACTCAAGCAGTGAAAGACTTGCACAGAAACTTAATCACTGGGGTTGTGCTTCTGCTTTTGCAAGGAAATCTCACGCCCCACTTTGGGGTGCTGAACTTGGCTTTATGACAGAAGTACTGCTGTACTCTGACTTGGTCATGCAGTGGCTTGACTGCCTGTCAGACTGCTTTTCACAGCCCAGTGCTGACAGGCTTCTCTGAGATGGATGCTACTGCCATTCTCAAATAATTTGTGGTAGGAATCCAGTTTCTCCTGTGTCATACATTCTGTTGGCAATGAACTTCAAATGCACTGGCACTGAGGGAAAAGGATGGTCAGATTGACTGCTTCCTTTGGAAAAATGACTCCCAGCCAAATGAGGATAAATTTTGATAGACTGGGTTGATACTGATTACAGATGTGAAGATAGAACTTCACAGTGAGAATTCATGTTTGACATTTTCTTATTTTCTAAACTTTGAGAAGGTACCTTTTTTATAGTTGATGGCTGATTCTTGGAGGTGTCTCCCAGAGGATTTTAAAGAAGTAAAAGCTCTCTCCAAAAATTTTTATATTACCTTCCTATGCTAATTAGCCACATCAGAAGCTATTTATTTACTGTGAATGCTTGAAGTAGAGCATAGTGGTTCCAAAAATAGGAGTCATCTTCATATGCAGCTTCAAACTGTAGTGGTGGAGTTCATGCAGTGAAGAAAGTAGATTCCTTATTGCCTGGTCCTGTAGGTCTGTCCAGCACGGTCTGGTCCCACTGTCTCACATGGGGGTCGAGTGCTTGGCATCTTGTGGATGTTTGGAATGTCACTGTTGGAGAGCCAAATCTGGGATATAGGCAGGCAATACAATGCAGGTCCTTTATGTTAAAGAGGAATTCTTACCAGTTGGAATTTTTGCCAAGGCAGGCTTGGCATGTGTGTAGATGAAAATGGCTGTGAGCCATCAGCCACGCTTGCTGCTGGAAGATGTCAGCAAGGGATCTGTGGCTCTGTTAATGTCTTCTATTCCTCATGTCTTGAAGGCTGCTGCTGTTCCAGCTGATTGCCCTCTAGACAATCTTATGCTTGCCTATGTGATAGGTCAGATAGCAACAACATCCTGGTTGTGTGCTCCAGCAGCAAGAGGTGGCTTAGTGATGTATTTTTTAAATTAAAAACTTGAAGACAATGTCTCTGTAAAATAAAGAATATATTTATTATTGATGAAACGGCTGCTATACTACCTGTCTCCATTGCAGTTCATGAGCATTTTGAAAGAAAGCTGTGAAAATCATTAGCTATTAAATGCTTTATATTATTTACTGCTTCACACAAGGCTAACTCATCAGAGCAAGCCTGGGTATTTTCCCATTTCTGAAGAATTAACTGGAGACTTGTTACATTACATGTACTGAATTTCAGGTAAGCCTCGTTGGCCAACTGGTCTGAGTTGGCACTGGTTTTTCTCTGGTCTCAGTAACAGAGACCTCAGCAATGTGTACAGTGTCCTGTTAAACTAGAGCACTTCCCTTAAGTCAAAATTTGAATAAATTTTTTCTTTGTTTATTTTATTTAAACATTTACTTGTTCTCTATCAGGTTGAATAGCTTAAAACCTCTGTACTTCAGCATCACTTTTGTAAACAAGAAAGAGGAAAGATCTCCCTGTTTTACATAAAAAGAAAATGTCTTCTCTGAAAGCTTAACTGGTAATTGAGTAGCACTGCGTTGGAGGATGGAAATAAAGCTCATGTTGCACTGCATATGTATCCCTTACTTTTCTAGGAACACATATAGAGATCTAGAGATCTATCTCAATGTACTTTTCACAGGAATATGTCATTTGGATGTTTATCTCTGTGCCTCACAGGAAAGCTTCATCTTCTAACAAGGTGTCACAGGGAAAGATACCCTTGGGTTGGGAGCTAAACTGCTTTTTTTAAAGGACATTGGAAAATACGTCCCTGGATAAGCCATGGAAGAGGATGGAATTCAGATCACATGTAAGCATCTTTCTTCAGCTCAGAGGTGCATCCTGGCTATTGCTGATTGATTGTTTCTTTGTTTAATTTTTCTGTGCACAAAGCCTCTGCTCAGGCAATGCAGTAACTGCCTTCCCTGCTGCCCTAGAAAATGCTCTAGAAAATACACAATGAGGGCATGGCCAAGGCTTATTGATATTTTAAAGATGGCAAAAGGACTTCAGTGGTTCTGTGCCCTGGCTAAACCAGCTGGCTCAGGTCAGCCACCTGTGGTGTGGCCTTGCTAACAGGCAGTTGTTCCTGACCTCTGAAGGGAGGCTGCAGCTCTGCCTTCTGCTGAGCCACATTCACGTTGTGCAGCTCAGCAGATGTGTGAAGTGTCCTATATTTTTCATGCTGCCAGTGTAGGAGAGGGAATCAAAAGACTTCAGAGCCTGCTTTTATTTCTGAAGAGAGTAAGATCACAGTTTGATACCTGTCACTGCTTCTTTTATGTCTGTTGAGACTTTTCTGCTCTGGATATGCTACCTTTCTAAATGGAGAACCTAATTGGTGTCTTTCAAGCTTCTTTCCCCACTCCTCTGTTTGCCCTATATGCTTCCACTGGTGCTAAATCTCATTACTGGGGCCAATACACAGCTTGTGACAGGTGATTGAAAGAACAGAGCTTATGCAAAACACAACTGCCTACCACAGGAGACCTTCAGCTGTCAGAAATGAAATGTTTGGTGCATCTGTTCCAGTCTGAGCACTGCCTGCACCTCAGTCCTTCATGTGGGCAGAGCCCAGTTGCAGTAGCCTTTCTTCCTTTGTTGTGCTTTTCTCCACTGTTCATCTCACCCCCAAACAACCACTTGTGAATGGCATGTCTCTCTTAACTTATCTTCATCTTACAAAATCATTTGTGCTGAATGTTTTGATAGCTGGACAGGATAAGTATGCTGTAGTACAGATCATCACAGGCTCTTTTAATAAGAATAAACACCAACTTTGTATAAACATTTTATTTTCTACATGTGGGTAATGTCTGACAGTAAGAAATACAAAAAGTTTCTGTTTCAAACAGCTCCTGAAAAAGCAGAGTAAAATCTATTCTGAAAAAATATTATACAACATGACTTATAATGAGATTGCTCATTCTCTACAGTAGGAGTGATGCTGTTGCTTCCAATCATTGTCTTTCCCAACGCCTCCGAGGCTCATCAGTGCCATTTTCACCAGCACTAGTTAAGTCCTTGAGGATGCTCATTTTCCATGTTTAAAGGAAAACCTAAAAGAAAAAAATCAATAGCAGAAAGGAAACAATGTTTAGCTGGAAAACAAGGAACAGGCAGGGGGCTGGCCCTGTCAATGTGCTATTTTGGGGGACTTTAGGACACAGCTTGTGGGTTTTGTGTACAATGTAAACAAAGCCTGAGGCCAGCTGGGGTGCTCCCACAGCACAGCCCTGAGGGGCTGGCAGGGGAGGCAAGTACTGAATAATTTTGCTCAGGAATGCTTGTTTTTCCTAGGAAAAAAGTGACTCCCTGCTTGCCTGGGTGGAGGTTGCTTTCCTGTGCAGTGCTTTTTCCCCAGGAAGAGATGGCTTTATCAGGTTTTTAACTTTACATGGAGAGCAGAAAACAATTTCCTGCCAACTAGGCTAAAGTTCATCATCCATCCCTGGATTCACTGTGTAAGGAGTGGGCCATGTTCTCCCAAATTCTGCCCCAAAATCTGCAGACAAACTTACAGCCGTTTGATGATTGTCTTCTCTTCACTGTCCTTTCTGGTGCCAGCACTGCTGCCACTGGCTTCTTTTTCCAGTTCTTCAGTTTGGTCCCTTTTCTGTGAGATGATCCCACTGGGAAAGGAAATGGTTTTGTTTATTTTTTTTGTGGGTTTGTGCAGAGTGTGACAGTGCATGAGTTAGACCTCTCACTGGGCAGCTAGGACATGGGAATGAGTGTTCACAGGACAGGGATGGCAGCCCAGCCTCTTCCTTGTAGTGAACTGAAAATAATGGATTATTATCCCTAAATACAGCAATGTAATGGTGCCAGGGTTATGCTTTAATGAGAACACTAAAAAAATAACAAGCTGACTTCTCCACAGATAAAAAATGGCAAATCATAATGGGGGTGAAAGGGAAGTGTAATCACACTTGGATTTGTGCAAAAGTCCAAGGGTAAGAGGAGGGTGTGGACACAAATGGTGAATTTCTGCAGGATGTGTGGTACCTCCAGTGCAGCCACCCAGGCTTACATCAGGCCAGGGAACAGATGTGAGATTCCCAGCTCCCCTGCAAGGCAGGTGCCTGTTCCTCTTTCCACCCTACAGAGAGAAGAAAGGCTTTGCCTCAGCTCTAGATTTTGCCATCCCACTTCAGGGTTTCTACACTCCAGAAGCTGTAACCGCCTACTCCAGGCAACAGTTTTGGTTTGACCAAAGGGTGTTTTCCCTGCCTGGAGCAGGGTTAGATTTCCCAGCCTGCACACTCAGTGTTTTCACAGCTCAGTGTCCTGGGCTGACCTCATTTGGAGAGCTCAGTGGGTCAAAGCCTGTGACTGCAGTAGCTGCAGGCAAAGAGTAGCCAAGCAACACTCAACTGGATTTGGAAATAAAAACACAGAGCACTTAAAAACTGGTGTGACACCAGGCACAGGGTAATTCCGAGGCAGACTGTCCTCTTGGATAAATGAGACAATAAGCTGTTGGGTGACACTGCAGAGCTCTAACATCTGCATGGTAACTTCTACCCAGAAATGATGATGAAAAATGCAGCCCCCAAACACCACCAGTCACTTTGAGCCAGTCTCTGAGATGTTTGTTACCTTGCGTTATACAGAGTTTATTTCCAATGTGTACAAGGCATTTTAGAACATATATTTATCCTCTTCTCCTGCACAATTACTCTTTACTACAATTACAATTAGGATTTTATGTGACTGTTTAGAGGGAAAATGGGTTTTGGCTTAAGCTGTAACACTGTATGAGGAGATAACCTCACAAATTACTCGACCTGAAAAGCGGCCCTGCCCTGTTCTTGGTGCACAGCACTGTGACTCAAATCACTAAAAACCTGAAACCATTCCCAGTGTTACATTTTTAACTTGGCCTGTACTAACCTGTGTAACAGCTGGGAAATCAAAGCAAGAAGCCATTCCACTGCTGCACAGCAAAGCATCCAGCTGAGGTGGGGAAGTGCTGTCAGGCAGTTTGTAAATTCTTGGATTTAAGTGTAACTTCTTGGCTTAATCTGCCTGTTACAGACAAGGCAAAGGGCCAGCTTGCTGTATCCAGGAGCATGCTGCTGAGATATCCCGACTGAAATCCAATGTGTTCAGACATTTTGTGTCTAGATTAAGAAGTAATTTCTTGACCCAAAGAGTTTATAATCCAGCCTGATGAGAGGGGGCAGAGGTTGGGAAGGAGAGCCTTTGGGGTGAATGAATTTGTAGCTCCCATATCAAGACCCTTCCCACGTCCCACCCTTTGACTCACACTGACTCTCCCTTCAGGAAAGGCCAAACCCTTCTCTGAAATCACTTGCTTTTGCACAGTTCAAGGGCCTTACACAACCCTCTGTTGGCAGTCTTAAAAACCCCACAGCTTATCATGAATGATGAAGGAGCTCAATATTCTGTTTCTAGATCAGTGCCATACCCCCGTGGGAGCCAAGGACTGGAGATGAACCAGCGCTGAGCTGCAGGAGGAAGGAAACTTTGACTAAAGCTGAGCTGGAAACCCCCCGTGCCCTTTGGTATGTAGTGTGGCTTTAGACACTGTGTGTGTGCAGCTGCTGTGACTGCACACATGAGCTCCTGTGCACGAGAACCCAGCCTGGATGTGGAGTGGGAGTAACTCTGCGTAGGCTGAGAGTGGGACAATTATGGGAACGGCCTGAGAACTGTGCAGACGAAAAGGGAGTTTGGTTTTTAAATCATGTTGCATAGAGAATTCATTGTTCCCCCATTTTTCTTTGCTCAATTGTATGCTCTGGGGAGCACAGGGGTCACTCACATAGGCACCTGGACGGTGCCTATCCTGACCTAGGGGCCCAAACCTGCAAGACTCTCACCTGATAAGCTTCCCAGACATGAAGTACTTGTTATTAGTAGTATCAGTTCTCTGCTGACTTCAAGCTTTACCTCTTATAGCACTGCAGCTCCTCTTGCACCACCAGAAGCTGAGCTTTCAGCTGGTTCCTCTCTTGCAATACATCTCGGAGCTCCTGTAAGGTGAACCGGGGCCGGTTGGGGTCTGTGAGGTCTATCACCATTTGATCTGGTCCAAGGCTGGGCTGTAAAATAAACACTGGTGGATCTTGTAACCTCTCAAAACACTCAGCATTCAGAGAGTAAAATATCTGGATTTTATAAATATGGAATTTTTAGAACTAGTATGAATTCATCACAATCCTGGTTTTTTTTTGCAAGCAGTTAATTATAGTTCTTCATATTTTTGTATTCCCTTAGTGACTGTGTTCCCCAGCCAAGTACAGGCCACAACTGTGACAGGCTCTGACCACAGTTAAAAGCAAAATCTCTGTCCCAAAGAGTTTGCAATTTAGTTGTCAAGAAGATGCTTTTATCAGATTGTTCTCAGATGATGAGAGATGCTGAGCCATCTAATGCCACACCAAAATTCCGTGTCAAAGAAAGGTGAGAACTGAACTCGACTTTTTTAGTTTAAAACATTTTGTAGTAATCAAAACATCCATTTCCCTCACACGGGGGTAACAAAGCCTCAGTGTTTGCATACAGTTGCCTCCATGGAGCCTGTGCTGTGCAAGAGCTGAACACGATGGGTTTGTACTCTGAACTCTGTGCGTGTCTGCACAACTTTGCTGGGTCAGTCACTGCAGTGAAACTGGAGCGAGGAATCCACAGCACTGCGACCCGCAACCACCCCGAAGGAATGAGCTTCAAGGATTTCATGGCCAAAGACGGGAAGTGACTTTGTGAGACTCGTCCTGCTGACACAAAAGAGACAACTATCTGCCGGCCCATCTGGTGTGTTCTGGGTGCGCTCCGCGACCCGCGCGTGGTGTGCCCGTGATGGGGAAGGGGCCCGTGTCCCGTGTGCCCCGGCCGAGTCCCGTGTGCCCTGGCCGAGTCCCGTGTGTCCCGGCCGAGTCCCGCACCCACCTGCGGGGCGCTCCCGCAGGCCGCCGCCCGCAGCTGCTCCAGCTCCCGCCGGAGGCTGTCCCCTGAGGAGGCACCGCCCGCGCTCCGCTGCCGGTAAGGGACGGGGGGGCTCTCCTTTCCGCAGCGCCGGATCCGCCTCGGCCGCTCCGGGAGCGGGGCGGGGGGACTGCCGGGCTCCGGCCTGCCGGGAGCGGGGAAAGGCGCTGAGGTCGATCCAGGCGGGAGCGGCTGCGGCTCCTCCGGCCC
>VXAX01001481.1:965584-991695 GCA_013399835.1 Leptocoma aspasia | reverse complement strand
GCTCACCAGCGCCTCCAGCATCTCCAGCACCCTGACGATCCTGAACTGCAGCCGGGCGCGGGCGGCGGGCAGCTGCGGCCCGGCGCGGAGCTGCAGCAGGTCCCGGCCCACCACGGAGGAGATGTCGTAGACATCCGCGGCCGTCAGCTGGAACGGGCTCTTCTCCAGGGCGCTCTCGGGGCCGCNGCCGGGCCGGGCCGGGCCCGCGGGGGAAGGCCGGGGCCCCTCAGGCTGGGGTAGGCCAGCGGAGGATGCGGCTCCCCGACACGGCTCTGTCCCGGCGTGTGGACTCAAACAACAGCGACGCGGCTGGTTTATTTTCGTGTGCCACACTTTGGGGGATTTTTGGATGAGCACGCAGTGCGGAGGTGCTGGAAGCGCTTCTTGCACAGGCTGTTCCTGACACAGCCGCGAGCCTGTGACATGTGTGTTCTCCCCCACTAGAGAATGGCTGACTGGGCCCCCATAGCGAAGGAGTACGACCCCCTCAAGGCTGGCAGCATCGATGGCACGGACGAGGAGCCCCACGACCGGGCCATATGGCGGGCCATGCTGGCACGGTACGTACCCAACAAGGGCGTCGCGGGAGATCCTCACCTCACCCTCTTCGTGGCGAGGCTCAATCTTCAGACCACAGAAGAAAAGTTAAAAGAGGTTTTTTCCCGCTATGGAGACATCAGAAAGATCCGTCTGGTTCGAGACCTGGTCACGGGATTTTCCAAGGGTTATGCGTTTATTGAGTACAAAGAGGAGCGCGCACTCCTGAAGGCCCACAGAGATGCCAACAGGCTGGTCATCGACCAACATGAGATCTTTGTAGATTTTGAACTGGAAAGAACTCTCAAAGGATGGATTCCCCGGAGGCTTGGGGGTGGGTTTGGAGGCAAAAAAGAATCTGGGCAGCTGCGGTTCGGAGGACGGGACAGACCTTTCCGGAAGCCCATCAATTTGCCAAACATGAAAAATGATTTCTATGGAGAAGGATCATCAGAGAAAAGAAACTGGTCCCGTGAGGGAACGAGGGACTGGAGAACGAGGGACCGGGACCATGAGAGGAGCAGGGACAAACGCTGGCCAGAAAGGGAGAGGTCTTGGGCTTGGGGTGACAGTGAGAGAGAGAGGGACTCCAAAGAGGAGAGGAGCAGGGGGAGGGAAAGGAAGGACAGAGACAGGAAGGACAGGGATAGAGACCGGAGCAGGGACAGAGATACCAAGAAGCAGAGAGATGATGATAAGCACCGATAGGTGACCATGCCTTGTCCTTGGGGTGTGTGACTGACCCTTATGGCAGCTCCGGGCTGTGACAGCATTCCCAGAACAAGCTGTGCTGTTGTCACCTTGTGCCTGTGACTCTGCTGCCAGCAGCTCTCTGTGGTTTGGTTCCTACTGCAGTTTAGATGTGTGTTGAATTGTTCTTTAGAGAAAATAAACTTTTGTATTAATGTTTTTGAACTGGTGAGTGCTGTAAGAAGTGCACCGTGTGTACAGGCATCCCACTGAGCCAAGCACACACCTTGTCTGGCTGCCTGGGTGAGGAGTTCTGTGTGCCAGGTGTCCACATGTTTGTTATGAAACAGTTGTCCTGTGCTGGACACACAGGAATGGAATAGCAACAAACTTGTGAAACTTCCGTGCCCCAAAGCAGAAGCTGATGGGAAGTGGCTTCATTTTTGTGAAGAGACTGGGACAGGCCAGACCTTTATTGATACTGTGTCCTTAACTAGTTCTGCCAGGTGAGAGAGAAACATGGAACCAATCCACTGTCTGTGACGTGGGAGGATGAAACTCCTTTGTACAGAGGAATGTGCACCACAGGGCAGTAAGCACATCAGAAAATACCTCATGTTCCTGATGAATCCATGGACAGTCACTGAAGGAGGGTGTCATGGGTGAATGTGGTTGCAGCTGCACCCTCTCTGTCCTAACCCTTCTACAAAGGGTTTAAATCCATTCTGGAATCTGGGTTTGCTGCTGGTTGTAGCTGAACTGGGGAAAACAGAGGACAAAACATCTTTTTCAGGGCTAGGATGTGTAAATACAGACACGCCTCTTCCATTAAGGAGCTTACAGTGCTTTCTAGAAAAGGCTCTGTCATGTTCTTTGTCACCATAAGCCATTCCTGAATATATAATGTATTTAAAGTTGTATTTCATCAGTCTTGGAATGGCTCTGTCCTAAACCTTGTCTGGTTTGAGGCTGTATTTCCATGAAGTTGTACACAGACAGATCCATAGGCTGCATCCCCAAGAATGGATGGTATTACTTTCTACCAAAAAAAAAAAAAAGACACAAGTCTTGCAGAAATATGTGTTTCTCAGAAATATTTATTAAACTGTTAAAATGATTTACTGCCCAACCAAAAAAAAAATAAACCAACCCAAAAAATGTCAGTGATCCTGCACTTGGCAGGCAGGATTGTTACACCCCTTACCTGCCAGCATCCTGGCCCCTTTTCTAAAAGCAGATTTTCCTTGAATATTGACAAACAATACACGACAGATCTTCAGATCTTTACAAACGCTTCCCTCCTGCCCCATCCTTCCCCACGACACTTGGGGTGTGTGAATGCAGCAAACGAGTGGTTAATGCCAGCAGGTCAGGAGGAGCTACGGAGGGCTTGAGGTACTGGGCTGCAGAGCTGTGGGGGAGGCTGTCCCTGTCGGGCCTCCTGCCGTGGCTCGGTGTTATCTGCAGAGCTGCCCCGACAGAGCCCCGGCCTGGAGATTTCCTGTGTGCTGCACCGGCTTAGGTTGGGTCTGTGCAGTTCCATTATCCCAGCTCATTGCTCTCAGATGATTTCTAAAGGGATCTGCTTACTCAGGCCCACGTTCTGGCATTGTTTCTGCTCGCTGCATCCCTTCTGAACGAGCCACACCACTGAACTGTGCTCGGGACAGACTCGATGGGGTCATCCACAATTTAACTGCCTGATGTGACTGTACTGCACTTTTTGTTTGCTCATATGGAAGTGAAGCCAGATCCTGGCAATTTAAATATCATTAAATTAAGACACTCCCCCCATTTAAGAGTTGCTTTTCACAGGATGGGAGAAGTACTACTGTTTTAAGGATGTTACCAAAACATAACCAGGCAAAAACACATCTACCCAATACCCACGTTGGACTCTGGTCACCGTGTCCCATAAAAGGCCACATGTCCCCCTTGCCCCGAGCTGCAGTGACACCAGGGGCCACAGTAAACAGTTTCCCTACCTAGAACACGCAGAAGGTCCATGTTGGAATGAAGCAGTTACAGCCAGGAGCAGGGCAGCACACAGCCCACCACTGCCAGGAGAGGTTTTACTGCCAGGGTTTTACTACAGATGGGCTAAGAACCATTTGCTGCTCACACACATTGAAAATCCACTCTTGGATCACCCTGGAATAAAAACAACTGGCCTGCACTGAGCCCTCTGGAGTCCTTTGAGAGTTCCTCCTACACTCAGTACCTGGAGTAGTTGGAGCGTTGGCCACAGAGACACCTCAGCCCTCACACGGAGCCGTGGATACATGCAGCCTCTCCCAGCTGGTCAGGTTCCTCCTGGAGTGTGTGGAGCAGAGGTGGGGAGTGCACTGGCACTGGGTGTTCACAATGCTGATGCTGTGGGGTTTTAGTGTTGGAAGGACAATCTCAGTCAGGCCCGGGGTCTCACCAGCTCAGCTGCAAAGCAGATCCAGCCCCAGCCCCTGAACTGGGGCTGAAGGTTGGCTGCTGGGCTATTGCTGGTGAGTTCAGCCCTGGAACAGGGGCTACCCAGACATCTGCCACCACCAGAGGAGCAGCCTCATACACAGAATTGATCTGCTCTGCCCACGTAGTGTTTAGTCAAGAGAAAAGGTTGGGGTCATGTCTAGGTCAGTGAAATAGTTTATGTCAGCCAGCTGAGGATGTGTTTCTCTCTGAAGTTGGGCAGTCTTACCTAGACAGGAAACTGAAGTGTGACTTAATTAAAAACCTGTCTGTGGGAAAGATCTAATCCCTTTACAGCAGCTGCCTGCTACACTGCGAGGAAGTCCCTGGTAAGAAGGGAAAAAAATTCAAGAGTTAGGATTCCTCCCTGTAAGCAATCTGTTTTCCATTAGTACTGCAGAACACAAGGCACGCTCACCTCACGTGGGCTCTTCATGCTTTAGGCACTGTAAGCACAAGGGAAATGTGCACTCACTGTCCCTCTCAAGGCTACTCCAGTTATCACTGTCAGGTGGATTTCCAAGGGGTCACTCTGCAAGGTGCCGATGCCAGCGGCACTGACAGGACACAGCAGAGCTGTGGGCTGCCATCAAGGGCGTCCAGCTGTATCCCTCTTGAAAAAATTCTTACAGAAATAAAAAGCAAACAACCAATAGTGTTAACAAACAGGGTAAAAGAGTCTTTGCCCTGTACTAGATATACACTGCAAACAAACTTCTAATAATGGCACAGGTCCTTTTTTGGTTTAAAGAAGCTTGTGTTACTGTAGTTAATGCATGAACAAGATCATAGACTTGTTATTCAGCACAAAACAAGTCATCTAGAAGCTTCCATGTCCCAGGGTTTCTGCAGCTGTTACTACAAAGCTTGGGTTCCTGTTTGCAGCAAACAGTCACCAAGTGAACAGCAAGGGATCCCTTCTGGAGAGTCTGAAATAACCCCCGAGGTGTGCAAGGCCAGTAAAAGTGACGAGCTGCCACGATGCTTTACAGAAGCTTCTTGTTAGGAGACTGTCGAGATCTACTGCAGCAAACCAAACACCTCAGGGGTTTAGTCACAGGTGTTGCAGGGCTTCTTGTCCTTGTTCCATGTAGGAGTCGTCTCTGTTTGAATGTGACCATTCTCCAAAGGTTTCCTGGAAGTGGACATTTTTCTGTGACGCCTGCATACGTTTCTTATCACGAGAGAAGAAACTAAACCTTCCGTGAAGGGAGCAGTGAGGGAGGGAGGAAGGGAGAAGAAAAAAGAGTGTTTACCATCCTGAAAGCACATTAAACACCCTCCCCAATACACAGCACAACAAAACACTGAGCAAAAAACTCTGTTTGCATCTGAAGAAAATCAAGGCAGAGCGGCCTGATGGGAGTGCATGTCAGAATGTTGTTAGGGATGGAGTCATTGCAATTTCAAGCAGTTTGGAAGCTTCAGATAAGCTCTAAATGCTGTTGACTCTACAAGGTGCAAGTATCATTTAGATGTAGGTTCCCCCTTCCCCTGCCCTCAGGTAATGAAGCCACATGATCCAGGTTAGTTTCTTGGCATAAGTAAAGTGGTATCTTTGGCCTTAAATCTGTATATTTTACCACAAAGCAGAAATAGAATTGTTTTTAAGGTTGTCAGCAGGGAAGTTCACAAGATAAGAAAATAAGTCTCCACATTTTTTCCCAGTGTAGAGGTTTTGATACATAGACTTGATTCCTGCAAAAATGAATGAATAAATGCACCTATGTGCACGAGAGTTTGCAGGATGAAGGCTCTAAACAAATGCACACGAGTGTGCACGTCATTTCCTGTCACACAGCTTGGGTGCTCTAAGATAATGACGTACATGAACCAACAGCCATTTAATACAGCTAAAAAATACAGCTGGAAAAATCCTTAGTATGTTTTATTTGTATGGGATGAAGTTATTGGATTAGGCAAATTGCACATTCGTTGTGGGTTCAGTACAAGAGGTGTTAGTGCAGTGTTTAGGCCTGCTGAGAAATGCAAAGTTGTGGTTCCAGCTACCAAAGGACTGAGTTGGCTGTGGATCCCTTTGGTCTCAGTGCTGGGTGGGCTTCAGGAGGTGAGGATTGTTTTGCCTGCACTGTACCAGGTGTCACACAGCTGTGATCCAGGACAGGAACTGCTGAATGCTTCCACAGTAAGGGACTGTGGCAATATAACCTCAGCTTTGTTGGGTGCTGGAATATTGGTCAGGGCATAAACCTGACCCTGAGTCCATGCTCACCTTCCTCAGAATCCTCCCTCCTCCCACTCTCCCTTCATCCCCCTCAGCACCACCATCCCAGCCCTCCCAGCTGCCTTGAGCAGAGCAGGGAGTTTGACCTTCCATGTGTCTCAATACACAGGAGGCTGGATGATAATCACTGAGAATATTAAGAATAATTACTTGTTGATTAGAAAGGGAAATACACCACTACACAAGTTAAATGCACATTAATAACAGTGCCAGCAGGACCTGAACTTTTGCATTTCCTGGCTTCAAATGTGCACCCTTAATAGTGAAATAAGTCTTTTGCACTTAATTAGCCTCACACTTTTCTACCACCTTCATCACAGGAGCTGATGAGTTCACACACATATACTGTGTATTTTCAGGGCCAGAGCCAGCTTCAGCTGATAAAAGGAGTGTTTAGTGACCAAGCCCTTCTACAGAAGACATTTGGTCCTGCCTGGTCAGGGTTACTGTCTGGAAGCCCACACAAAGGACTGCTGTGTTTATACAGTCGGTTTCAAATGTCAAAGCTCAGTAATTTTTCACTTTATTGGGAAATTAAGCAGGAGAAAAATAAGTTCGTAAATCTCTAAAGGGTTCAGCTTTTGAAATTCCTTCTGAAACAATAAAAATTGTTATTATGGCTAGAAAATTCTCATGGAGGATGTTTGGAAAAAGCCTGTCTGTGTGGAGAGGAAACTCTGTCGTTGCTGTAAATACAAATATCACTAAAGCAGCAGTTCTAATGCAAAGAGACTTTGCATTAACAATTATCAGTATGCCTTCCAGGGAGAGCCAAGAATTGGATGACAGAATTGATTATGAAGAGTTTACACTCTATTCCAAAATACATAATTAGAGACAAAATATACAGGGCATAGATAGAAAGACATGAAAGCAACAGCCTGTAATTAACAGTGGAAATTAATGTGGAAATCAGCCACTCCATTCTGTAACTCTAACTATAACAAATTGTTAGAAACGAGTTTCTCAAAAAGCACTGGTGAGAACTGTGAATAGCCTTGCTTAGGAAGCAGAGTTAACAGATGCTGGTTAAAACTGAATATTGCACTGATTTTCCAAGGAATAATGACTGGTTTAGCATGGCAACATTAAGGTAAAAGGTGATAACATGTCAGTTTGAGGATGAGCATGGAGGACTTGGATGAGTACTGACACTGACTGGTCATTCTGATTGGCACTTTGATCCTCTGGGATCCCACTGGCAGCCAGGAGAATGCAACCAGCAGTGCTTGTTAACACGGGCTCATGCAAGAGGAAACCACAGTACCAAACATTTTTAAAAAATTCCTACAAGGGACACAAGTCTTCTTATTGGCTGCAATGTGGGATCATCTGGAATCAATCCAGCTGCTACCATGGGCATTATGGCTGTAAAGATCCTGGTCAGGAAAGTACAGACACAGAAGAGATAAGACTGGAGCAAGGGAAAGAAAAAGCATTCCATTAAAAAGAAAAGAGGCAAACATGATACACAGGGTTACTTTGAATTACAACACGGGACACGTTACAGGGAGTGGGGGATCTGCATCACCCAAGACAGCTCTCCTCAGTGAAAAACTCTTGTTATTGTAGCAGTTTCAATTGCTTTTGGATTTCTAAAAGATACCACTTTCCTGTTGTGAGGCAGCCTGCAACCTGGGTTGGATTTCGTCAAAGTATGACCACCTCTAGCAATGCAGAGCAGAGTGCACGTTTTTGTTCCAAAAGACAAACAGGCACAGACACAATGAAATGAAGGATGAAGGTGTGTGTTAAGAAATACAAAACAGGACTCTGCTGTGACTACTGGATATTGGCACAGTGTTAGAAAAGACCAGCATTTCAGTTAAAGATTTCACAAGGGTTACAGTTGATATTTTCAAATTAAAAACCAGTATTGCAGGGGAACTCTTGAAATAACCTCCTAAGAAACTCCGTGGTTAAAGGGCCTGTGTGTCTGTTCCAAAAAAACCTGTGTTACTTCTCATGCAGAAAGATGCCAACTGCAGGCAGCTGAATGCTTTTGGGAAACCTTGCAGCTGCTCTGGCAGGAGCACTTTGGAGCTGGCTCGCAGCAAGACGGGTTCTTTGTGAGGGTTCAGCACTTGCACTGAGCATTAGACAATCCATGCAGCTGAGAGAGCCCAGGGCTCTGTGCCCAGGCAGCCCCACACACCCCTGCCAGCACACCTCCATCCGTACCTGCAACACCCTCTCTTTGTCTAGGGATTCTCCTCAGAGCTTCTCCCTTGTGCCAAATATTTTTTTGAACTGTGGACTAATGTCAATTAAAGATTAAGTTGAAATCATGAGAGACATTTCACTTGTGCCCAAATGCAGCTCTCCCCAACTCACTAACTGCTGTTCTGAGATTAAAATTGAAAACAAATGGGCAAACACTGTTGGATCATTAGCAGCAGCCAGGATTTCTATTTTTATGCAACGTGGCACGTCCTGAGCTGCAGAACTGACAGACACACCAGCTTTTGTAGACTGCAAGAATAGGAAGAAAACTCCTGGCTGTTTGAGGCATGACATCAGTGACAAACAAGCACGTAGTCTTAAGGAGAAAACAAAAGGGTGTTTTCTGCTCCAAACAGAGGGAGCATTTTTAATCTTTGGACTTTTCCTCCTCAGTAAAGCCTCCTGGTTACATTATTTCATTAAAACTCTGTCATGTGATGTGGGAGAGACAAATGTATGAGCCAGTCTGTCTGAGATCAGAACTCAAGAGTTTGCCCCAAATGTGCCAACCCAGAAAAAATGCTGATTTCTGTAGCTTCTGTTTTCCTTTCGTTATGGGCTTGCAGCACCTAAGCACATCTTGGGTGGCACAGGCTACACATCCACATGGCTCATTCCCTCAGACTCTGTGTGGTGAAGGGAAAAAGCATTGCACAGGCAAGCACAAAACTTCCCTTGAGAGGGCTCCTATTTTTGTACTTCAGCTTTTTGTTTAATCAGGAGGAAAATGCTGAAAGAGAGGGAAAAGCAACCTCACTTTCCTCTGTAAAGGCACTCTGCATGCAGAGAGCAGCACTGCAAGTTTTCATCACATCACTGGGTACAGAGAGTTCATGTGCTAGAATGTTCTCCAGGCAGCCAGAGGGACCTGGAGAGGGAGAAGGGAGCTCTGGAGACACCTCACAGCAGGCAGGGACAGCAGCTGGGGCAGGAGGGTGTTGGGACAGGACAGAAGCTACACTTGGCTTCTTTGGTTTGCCCAGCAGTGCCATTTCCTGACTTTTTAAAGCCCAACTACAAATACAGTGTTGACAACACACAGAGAGGGGAGGAGGGAAGGAAAATAAAACCCCACCAAAGAAATCATATCCAGACAGGCTGCAAGAATGAGACAAACCTGAAAACTGTTACCATCCTTCAGATTACTCAGGTAGACAGTTTTATATTCCCTTATTTAATAGGATGGCTAAGTGGAGAGAGAGCAGAGTGAAACCTGGGGACAGAGCATGACATCTAAAAGAAGTCATTTCAGCTTAGGCAGAGTCAAAGCTGATACCTCACCAACATGTGTTCTGCCTTACAACCTCTATTTACATTTTCATGCTGCCTTTGCTTCATCATTCAAACTGTGTGAGCTGAAACCAGCCATTTCCTACAACAGAATTAGCTTTAAAAAACTCTAAAACATAAAAGAAAAGAGGAACTTTACAGTGAAGATCTTGTGTGACACAGTATTATCATCATCATCATCATCACCACAGCTGCAGAATGAAAACTGAAGTCCAAACTCAAAGTGTATTTTCTACTCATGGGAGAGGAAGGTTTCTCCCAGCACAGGCAGAAGCTGCAGTCTACTGCAAATAACCAACAGGCCCTCCTGACTTCATGGTGTTTTGGGTCAGTCCAGATCTTCCTATGGAATTTACTCTCACAGGGCTGCTGCTGTTATTAAACAAGGACTGAAGGTTGTGGCCATGGGGACAGGATGGAAGAGCTCTTTATATGGAAACAACTGTTCCAAAATCACTTATGCAATTAAAAAAGTTAAGCTTCCGGTATCACAAAAATCCTAAGAGTTGCTATGAGAGTAGAAGACTTAATTTAGAATAAATAAACGTACAGGAGGGAGTTTCAACAGAGAAAAGGATTGGCCAACACAGTGATTTAATAATTAAGTGATACTCTAGTAACAGCACATCTCTGGCAGCAAGCTTTGGTTCCAACAGCAGCATTCATATTTCAGAAAAAGGTGGTGTTCTTTTAGCCAAGCAAGTGCCCATCCTCCCTGCAGCAAATTTGCTCAGCAAACAGAGGGTTTTTGTGCTGCCCACATAGTGCAAGTCAGGGTCTAAAGGCTTCAGTCAACAGGGAAATGGGCACAGTGAGGTCATGGGAAAATGATAATCCAATACTGAAAGCTGTCCCAGATCTAAGGCAAAAGTTTTGACCAAAACCAACTGTTGTTTCACATCTGCCAAATGCTCATTCAGTGTCTCTCTCATATACAGCAGGAATGTAGTTATCTGAATTTTTAAAGTCTTTAAAATTGTCCTATGCATAAGAAGCATTTGGTATTTACAGACTATATCCAGTATGCTTAGTAAATATGCTACTTACAGTCGTTTGATTCCGGATTCAGGCTGAGTTGAGGGTTTTGGATGAATTATGGGTGTAGGCTGTGGGGATCTAGTTTCTTCTTCCATTTCCTCACTTGAAAGAAAGAAAAGATAATTAATGTTCTCATCCCAAGCCATTGAAGCACTTGAGATCTACAATTCAATCTGTTGATGAAGGAATGCAAAAAGATCTGTTCAAAACCCATTCAAACCAATTGAAGATTTTTTTATCAACCAAGTATCAGCACCAAGAACTGGGTCTCTATTCAGTATTTTATTCCCATTGTGACAAGGAGAGGGAGAGGAGGAATGGATTGAATAAAAGGTCTAGAGTTTTCATTTTAGACCCACTCCTATCCTCATTTTTGAAGTTCAAATGTATTAAATGTTTGTAATCTTTCTAGGATTCAGGGCAGAACTGGGAGTTAGGGAAGGACAAGTTTGAGGTACTGGGTTCAAACTGAGGCTGTATTCTGGCAGTCTCTGCCTTTGCAGAAGCCTTTGCAGAAACACCAACCTGGGCAGAACTTCAGAGCACATTTATTGTTTCTACACCAGCCCTGTGGCTCCCCTGATTATGTCATCCAACAGGAGAGGAGATGTAACCCACCTTTTGTAATATAAAAGCTCCTCTTGAAGCAAAAACACTCTAGATTTCAGTTCATTCCTCTCGTGAAGGACATCCCGGAGCTCCTGCAGGGTGAATCTTGGGCGATTGGGATCTTTTAAGTCCAATGCCATCTTTTCTGCCTCAGAGAGACAATCATCATTGTTTGGTTCTGCCTAGGGAGTGAAATATGGGCTTTAAATTCACTGTCCAATTCAAATGTCCAACTTTTAATAAGTCAGTTTTAGGAATTCATACTTTCAACAAATGGAGTAAATCAAACATCAGTTTTTTTATATAAACACTGAAAAGGTCATGCAGTTCCAGCTCCTCCCACAAAGAAGTGTCTTCTTCTAATGTAAACATACAAAGTGGAGATTTAAGTTTTTATCCCCCCTTATGCTTTCATTAAAAACCAGGAGGAGTGTTAGCACCAGGTCTGGCTCCAAAGTGTCAGAAAACTGCAGATGAGGTGTTTGTACACCTGTACCCTTGCCTCTTCTTTTCCTCTAAGAGTTCACGGGAGGCTTGGAGGAATTTTATCTCCTACCACCCAGTTTCTGTGGCTCCAAACAAACCAGAATTTGCTCTCTAGGTATGAGTCTTAATTCCCAGGCCTGTGGGGCTGCTTCCTGTCACCTCTAGCACTTGCTCAGAACTCTGTGGCACAAACTTCTTGTGAAAACATGGTCTGTGTCAGCACAGCACACAGGAGACCATTGCTCAGGTCCTGTGCTGTTGTTCCACTCAGTGGCTGCACAGAAATGATGAAAAAATCACAAGGTTCTGGGAAGGGTACTTGGAATTGAGATTCTGAAAAGCAGATCCAAGCCTTAAGATGTCTGCAGGATTTACAATAATAAATAAACGCAGGACATTCTGTTCCAGGAAAATACATTTGAAATGTAGCAAAGTCCATTTGAAATGTGATGCTTTTTGCAAGGACTGATAGAGGCCAGCACATGAAATCAGAGCTGCCAGCAGCCAGGTCAGCCACTTGCCCTCCTGGGAGGATGTAGAGATCAGAGTCTCAGAGCTCCTGTGTGGCAGTGACAGCTTGCTGGGACACAAGCTGGAAATTTGAGGAGTTGAGTAGTGAAATTCCTACACAGTCCATTTTTCGTAATCCTGACCCTACCCTCTTCTAAGCTCTTGTGTTTGTGAAATTGTTTTGCAATACCCTGATCTGTGGTTTCAGGCTGAACTTGGCTAAGGCTGGTGCAAGGTGAATTTCAGGTGAATTTCAGTGCCTGTCCTGCAGGGATGAGGCAGCAGAGCAATGCTCACTTGGGCACTGTTTGATCACCCTTTTCATCCATTCCTTTGCACAGACTACATGGAATAAAGATTGATACAACCTAACAAGAGGTTCAAAGGAAATTACCCAAACACTTTTCCTCCTCTTCACCCCCTAGGTAGGGGTCTGAGCTGGTGTCTCTTCTTTTGGTTGTTTATTTGTCCCATATCTCTGCCCAAAGAAGCCATTTTTGCTAGATTTGGCTCAGATCAGCAAAGACTGAGCAGCCTGTACCCCATGCAAATGTCCTTGACTGAGGCCAACAAGCAATGTCCATTCTGAAGCATGCAGCTATTCCAGCTTTCTGCTTGGCCCTGCAATTCCTGTGTTAGCAGTGTCCTGGCAGAGGGAGCAGGGATGGCTCTCATTAGGAGAGGCACCATTGCCATGGAACTGATGAGTTAGAGAGAGGTGAAGAATGCATCCTTTCTCTGCAGACTCTGAGGACACTTTCACTCCTGCTGGCTCCAGGCCTGGGCTCCCCAGCCCTGTTTACAAAGCTGGGTGTCCTGGCTGAATTAACAGCAATGAAATAATCCTTTTCATTATTAATACAGTGCTTGGCCAACTCAGCAGTGACATGTTAACACAACACTGGTTGTCACATTCCCAGGGGACCAAGGTAACCCATCAGCACTTGTCTCTGCTTTTTGATGTGTATTTCTGCCTGTTGCCAGTGAAATGGATGTTTCACTGAATGTTTCACTCTCTGCTGCACTCTGTCAGGCATTTACACCATGGAGCTCTTACCAGTGCATCAAGCTGAACAGCTCTGTGTGATAGAGCTCATCTAAGTTCTTGAATATCATGACACCCCTTATTGCATTTCCTACTCTGCTAAGAGCATCATTAGGAGAGGGAAATGCAGTACATTTGCTTTGGGAATAAAAAACTAATGTCATAGACACAAAGGAAAATACTAGGAACCATAAAGAGGACTAAGGGATCAACAGATCAGTGCATCTTTTTCTCAGGAAGCTCCTCTCAAATTTGCATTCCTGCTGCTCTGATCTCAGCCCAGCTCCATTTGCAGACTGTCACTTTGCCTGTTCTGCAAGAACCTGGCTCTGCCAACAGGAATGTTTGCTTTTCACAAACATCTGTGCTCACAACACTTCACTGCACAAATTCTAATAGGAAGCAAAAGCAGAAATAAGGCCAAAGTTGGTTCCTCTAAAAAGTGCCTTGAAATATTTATATGTTGATTTGGTAGCGCTTAACCAGCTTAGTCATGACTGATCTGAAGTGCCATAAGCACTGCAGGGACCAGGTGTGCAGAGCTCTGCCCTGACTCCAGAACACTTCTGGCACAGTTTCTGTTCCAGTGTGGTTCATCTGCCACCATCACCCCCGTGCACCCCCGTGACCCATCTGGCCTTGAGTATTTGCAGATCTGGCAAAGCTGAAGCTACTGTTGGCCACTTGTCTTTGGAAAACCCAGACTCTCCAAGGAATTGGTTTGTTTTCCTTTGGGGGAAGGGGTAGTTGTGTACAAAGACAATGAAGCAAACACCCTACCACAGCCCTGCCAAAACACAAAGAGGTGCTTGGTATGAAGTCCAAAACTTTTTAAAAGGCTGTTTAAAAAGTGATTCAAAGTGCCTCTTACCTTTACTTCCTCCCCATTTTGGCTGGCCCGGCTGTCCTCACCCTGCAGCTTTTCTCTGAGCTTCCCCAGCTCTGCTCTCAGGTTGCCCATCTCCTGCTCCTTGGTTTGCAGATACGCTTCCAGCTCCACCTTCTGCTCTATCAGCGCCTTCCCCTGAGCCTCAACCACCGTGATCCGGTGCCGCAGGTCGTGGTTAATTTTCATTAACCTGTTCTGCTGCTGCTGAAGCTGCAAAACATCCATGCAAGAGCTCACTGTCCATTCAGCCATGAGCCATCATGGCCCAGTCTCAAACATCATCTGGAAGTAGTGGGTTCTTGCATTTAATCTGAAAAATTCCACTCCCCCCACCCCCAGATTAGTTTTTTTAATATCTAATTATCTACTACAGTTTCAGTCACCCAAATTTAATTGATTTCTAGAGTAAATTCCCCTAGCACAGGGAGTTTTTCAGATAAAAGCAAATCCATCACTTCTGATATTAATTCAAGGATAGGGTGGCTTATGGGATTCTGAATAAAATCTGAACCCAGGGGAGAAGAAAGACAAGACAGAGGAATCATTAGTGTTCAGTTTATAAGTACTTTGCTTTGTGCTCCAAGGCTCTCTCCTAAGGCAGGATGTGACCTGCTGGGTGTGTGTGGACAGCCCCAACTTGAAAGGCTGCAGCACCTGCCACAGGCACTTGGGCAGAGCAGAGATCACCTAGGCCTGGCCTTACTAGCACCAGGAAAGTCCCATGGCCTAAGGACATGAGGCAGTGTGAGGAATGGGAAGTAAAATATGGGTAAGGAGGTCATTCCACAGAAAGTGCCAAATCTCATGTCATGCCCGGAGTCGCAGTGGAGTCTGTGACTCATCTGAGGCTAAGCCCTGAACAGGTCCCTGCTGGCCTGGGCTGAGCAGTGCCCTTCTCCTGCAGAGGTGATCCACACTGCATCCCTGGTGTGGGATTGCACTGAAGCCTGACCATTCTGGACACTCCACAGCTCTGCTGGACACTTCAGTTGCAGGACTATTAATCCAGCACTGTTCATACTTTCTATATTAATTTCAAGCTCAAAACCAGGCTATGGAAGTGTGGGTGAGAAAGAAGAGAAATAGGAAGACCAAGAGCCACTTACAGCCTCTACATCCTCATTTTTAAGTCCGAGTTCCCGGTCCTTTGCCCTGATTTCATCCCTCTGTTTATCTACCACTTCCTTCAGCTTCTTCATGACTTGCCGCTCTCTCTCTGACATCCCTGGTTAAAAAAAGAACACAGAACACAAACTAAGGGCAGTCAGGAGCTGCTGAGGCTGAGAACAATAACAATGAGAAATATTTAAGTAGACTCTGGAAGTTGCCTGCTGGTAGAATTACAGAGATGCTTTAGAGGTTACCTCAAGGGTAACAGAGAACACTGATGACAGAATCCACTCCATAAAGCCACTGCACAGAGACTCCTTAAAAACGGAACTGACAGTCCTCAGAAACATTTATAACAGTGACACTGCTGCATCTTGCTGCCTTAGTAGTTTTACATCAATGTTCACACTGTGCCCCAGGGAGCTTGGTTATCTGTGTGATTATCTCTGGAATCAGCTGGCCAAGGCCTTGTGAAAATTGTAAAAAAGATGGTCTGGATCTTCAGTAAGATGTAAACAACATATCACTGTTGTGGATTGCATCTGGATCCAAACCAGCTGAGGAGCACTGAACTAGATTGATTTGTAGTTGAAATCCAGTTTTGTGTTTGGTGAAAAGAAGATGAAACAGGACCTTCAGAGGGTACCCCCACCCTGAATGCAGAACCAAAATTTAGTCTGAATTATGGTCACATATTTTCTCTTCATGTTTTGCCACCCTTTTCCCATCCTATTGTGTGGTAATTAATATTTAGAGTAACTGTACTTGAGAGAAAAATACTTCATAGCATTTCACTGGTGAAGGAAGTTTGGAACATTGCCAAGAATCCAACACTGATCCTGTCTGAAAATAAACAAAGGATTAGATTAACCTTAAATCTGACCAATGAATCATTAGGAAATGTCATAAACCACAGGAAGCATTCTTCTATTTGCCATTACAGAGATAACTTGGATCTGGCACTGCAGTGATGGACTCTTGAGAGCAGACACAGACCAGAGGTTTTACCTTGCTGAGATGATGAACCTCCTGCCCTGACTTTCCCTGAGAATGGCACAGAGATGTGTAGTTTGATGCTGCTGAACTATCACATGAAATCATGTTGCACAACATCCTTGAAGATGGGTCAAATCCAGGGTCTGCTGCTAACTCAATTTTGGCAAAGTACTTTGTTATGTGGGTCTTCAGCTTCTTCCATTTACAAACCGCAAGTGGTGCTAATTCACTCCCCACTCTGGGCTGGCTGGAAAGCTGCTTCCTTTTTAATATATTAAAGCAGCTCCCACATCAAAAATGTGCTCTGTATGCATCAAATGTATCCAGCCAGGAAAGGCTCTACTTCCTAATATCAGCTCAGACTTTCTGGTTTTGTTCTTCCCTCATCAGATAAATCCAGAGTTGTTATCACAGGAGAATTTAACTGCATGTCTTTAGGAACTCCAGCTCACAGGTCAGCTACAGAATGAACTGATGGATAATAGAGTAGGGCAGGACAAACCTCAGAGAAGGAAAGGGAGTGGATGTGCACTCCTGCAGCAGCTGTGGACTCCCATGCAGGGAGTGGACCAGAGCAAACAGGGGGAACAGCAGCTCCAGTCCTCAGTGCTAAAGGACCAGAGCTGTGGTACTGCAGAGAACAGGGAACTGCTCTGGGAAAAGGACTGGTGGTCATGGCTGGCCAGGAATTTGGTTCACAGGACATGTTCCTGTCAAACCCCAGAAAAGAACTGTCAGTGACACGGTATTCACATTCTAGTGTTACGTTCTCATCCCTTTTAATTCTGTGGTACATTTGCCTGCTCTATTTCTGGACCCTGGTTTTTATCAGCTCTGTGCTGCTCTGGGTTCTAGTTCTTCACAGGATAATTTAAATTCTTTGCTGTGGTACCAGCTCATACCCACCAGGGAGAACAAGTGTCACAACACAAACTGCTGCTTGACTATTCTAAAAGATCCACATTGCTCTATCACAACACAGGTCTGGTACCTCTCTGCACCCACAAACCTCACTGCAGGTTCCTGGATCCACTCACTGCACCCAATCTCAGGGCTGGAGCCTGAAACATCAGCTGTATTTAAAACCAAAAGAATCCAAAACTTTGCCTTGAAGTAGAGGGACTGCAGTGAAACTTTAGACTGGTGGTTTCACCCAGAAGGAGGTAGTGAATGCAGCTGTATCCATTAGTACTTGTGAGATGCTTTGAGATCTCTAGATAGAAGGTGCTATTTAAAGAAAAAGTACCATTCAGTGCTGACTACTTTTTCTCCCACTGTGCTCATTTTTCTCACTAACATTTGGTGAACCTAAAAGGCTTCAATTGTCTGCACAGATCACTACAATTTTTATTTCAGGAAGTGGGTGGGGGGAAGGAAAGGTGGAGAGTTTTGTGAAACAGTCACATCTCCTTCCATTTCCTCAGGCACTGGGAAAGAGGAGAGGGAAATCGCTAAGTGCCCTAAATGTAAAATAATTATCTCTAAATGGTTCAAACTCTAATAACTGCAAGATCTTGAATGGCACACCCAGCCAGCTTCCCCAGGCACATCCTATGAGCAGCTTCCTGTGGGTTGCTGTGATCCTGGCATTGTTCCAGCAAGAAAAGGGAAAGCAGCTGGAGGGGAGGACACCAAAAAAGAAAGAAAAGAAACTGGGAAAAAAAAAAAAAAGAACATTCTTTATGTTTAGTGATCTGCTCAGTGCTGTGTCCATACAACATCTATCACAACAGGCCAAGTGCCAGGCAGAACCTGTGGCACTGCACCATTACCTAAATACTCAGAACAAGTTCAAAGCCCCTTTTGAAGGGAGCTGTAGGTCCTGCAGCACAGGAGGGTCACACCAGTGCTGCCATCCTGCTGCCTGTCCCTTAGCACAGCCAGACTGAGACAGCAGCTCCCCTGCAGTGGCACAGCAGCCTGCTCGTCCTGTTTGACACACTTGGGTCAAGTTTGCATGTGGCATTTTCCTAGGATATTCCAAACAGTCAGCACCATCAAGTTTCAGGCAGTGCTCCATTTGGGCTTGGGAGGAGTCACTTTAATGGGTGTTACAGGCTCATCTTTAACCCCTCCCTTGTGTTTTGTGTTGTGCTGCCACAGGTCCTTTCACAGGAACCCTGCTCTGCTCAGACTGCACAAAACACTTCTGTTTGCACAGGACTCTGCCTCTCCAACAAACACTTCATCACACTCAAGTGAGGCTCTGAGAATGAATTGGCAGGATTGACTCTGAAGGTTTTGCACACCCAACTCACTGGCCTCTGCTGCCTGTGTAAAATAACCCCTCTCACCGTCTGGTGAGCCAGCAGTGAGCTGCAGACCCCCGGGCCAGTGCTGAGGGGAGGTGTGATCACAGTGCTAAACCCTGCTCGGATAGGAGCACTGGAGTCTGCTCAAAATTAGTCCAGCTAACACAGGACTGAGCTTGAAATCCTTCCTCCCTGGACTCTGCATCACACCAAAGGACAGAGTCTGAAAAAGAGCAGCAGAACTGCTTTCTGGTACTATCCAAACAAGTCATTTGAGACAAATCTATCCCTGCTCATTAATGACAATATGTCCTAAAAGAAAAACAGTTGGGTTTGATATAATAGATCCCAATAATTAAATGAGGTTGATATAAATTAAAGATTTCACTTAAACTGAATATTTTGAGTATCACTGATCTCAGAATATAAGCTCTGGAATGGGCTTATGGGTTTTGTTTGTGTTGTCATACATGGGTAAGCACAGTAAAAATAACAAGAAAAGCACGTCTGGCATTTGCTTGGCTGGCTGGATGTGAAGAGTATGGCTATATTTAAATGCAAGCACATGAGCTGCAGTGAGCTAGACAGCCACTGGAAAGGAAAAAGAGAAGCAAAAAAAAAAAGAAAACAAAGGGGAAGCTGGTTCTCTATAACACGATTTCAGTCTTCATGGTCCATGACTCATCACTGCCATTCTGAATTTTGCATGGAGTTTGTCAGGCTGATGTTGAGCTACTTCTTTACCACTAATTGACTAAATTGAAAGCATTGCATTTGTTTTAAAAAGTATCTTGAGAGGCTTAACAATTTTTACTTTTTGAAGGTTTCATTATACTTTTCCCCAGTGCAAGTGAGCAGCACTGAGCCTCAGGGAGAGAGCAAGTGCAACTTCCCCAGTGTTGGGCAGAGTTCCATCCACCTCCAGCAAGTCTCCATTTAATCCCAGGCTCTGGAGCCTGGAAAAGGATATCCCTTCATTCCTAATGCTCACTGGAGAGCTGTGATGGCTCAGCTGTGTGCTCTGAAACTGGGATGCTCAGTCACCCTGCACGCTCCACTCAGGACATTGGGAAATGGACTTGGGATCTCACAGCCTCAAATTCTGTGCTGGGAATGGTGGAGCAAAGGGGCATCTATTCCTCTGCTCCTGGGAAAGGGCTGTTGGCTGAGCTCTGGGTCAGAGCTGAGGCTGGCAATTGCTTCAGTTGCTGCACTGAGATCTATCTGTACTTGCAGGTATGTCTTGAACTTCATTCTGCCTCAAGAATGCCCACAAATGGGTTGTTTCAACTCTTTAGGATTCACCCCCTTCCTGGATTATAAATCTCCTGGTTTATTCTTAATTTGCTATATGTCTCCAAAAAAAGGCAGGCAAATCAAGTAAAACCAGTATATCATGATATTCCCCTAGAATATCTCCACATACAATTGATGACTGATACAATTTCAACAAAGAAATCTTGATGTGCTACTTTACAAGCAGTTATCCTGAACAGCTCAACAGCTGCCTTTGGTTTTGTGCATAATATGTGAAACAAACACTTGAATGGATTATTCTGTTTGTATTAAAAAACATAAGGAGGGATTAAGAATATTTTTTGCAAAATGAGAACCCAAACAAGTGATAGACCAAAAGGTGTATCTAGACTTTACTTCCAGAGATGCTTCTCAGCCAAACAAAAAGTTGGTTTTCTTTCCCTCATTCCTCCACCTCTTATCATGTCTTCAGTGTCATCATGTATTCAGAGACTTTCTATTTAGGTAAAAAACAAACAAACAAGCCTTCAAAACCCAGATCTAAATTAATCTACAGGGAAAAACCACACCAGAGTATCCAGTCAAAGTATTTTGATAAAGTATTGCTTTTTGTAACAAAGCAAGGACTGAATTTGAAGTAGCAAACTTGCCTTCGTGCTTCTGAAATTCCTCTTCTGTGAAATTAATGTCTTTATGAGACAAGTTTGTCATCAGTTGTTTATTCTCCTCCTGCAGCTGTGCAATTTGGGTAAGAAGATCCTGTGCTTCCCCTCTCCAGACATCCTCCACCAGTTCTAATTCCTATAGGGTAGATCAGGACAATACATTTATATTTTAAAACATGTTAAGAATCTTTGACTGGACAATTTACAGATCAAACTAGTAATGATCCTACTGATTCTTATGGAAAACAATTAAAAGAGACTACTTTGAGTTTCTTAGAAGACATCTGCTTTTCTAATGCCACCACCAGGAGACCAGCCACCACAGTCCCCTTTGCTACATGCTGAATGTAAATACCTGAGGGGATCATTCCTGATGCAAAGCAAGTTACCCAAAGGATGGCTCCTTATACCCTGCTGTGCTGTGGGAACCAGATTAAGAGGGCTGCTGTGTTAGACAAATAACCAAACACACCCTCCTGCACCCCAGGAAGCAGCTGCAAAGCTGTTAGAAAGCCCCCAGACCATCCCACAGCGGGGGCCAGGAACTCAGGGCTGGACATGCTCGTTCTGACAGAACAGCCTGCTCTAAATTCCTGCTATGAAACACAAGTGGGAATTGATGAGTGTGTGTGATGCAGTGCAGCAAAGCCAGAGCTCCTGGTGCACACGGTGAACACAAGCCCAAACTGTGCTGCTTCCTATGGAAATTGTTCTCTTGGAATGTCCTGAGTGGTGTCTGCAGCCAGGCCAGTCAAAACAGCTCCCATTTGTCGGGACACTCTGTCAAGAGCAGCTGTCACCAATCCTCATGAAGGTCAAGTCAGGACAAAAAGTAAAAAGTCCTTAAGGAAAACAGTTGTATTTAGAACCTTGCTTGTTCCAAAAGCTTCTCTGTACATCTCACTTCTGCAGTGGGGGGCATTCCCTGCTCCATTCTCACTCGTGTTCTTCAAACAAAAAGCTGCATGCAAATCCCTGGAGCCAGGCTGAGTCACTGCTGACTTTCACATCCATCCACATGCCCCTTTCCTACCTAACAACAAAACACATTCAGACAACAACCCAGCCAAGCACAGCTTGAGGCTAAAATAAGCTCTGCTGAGAGATTAAAGGATAGCTCTCTGCTTTGAATGTATGCTCTGATAATGGGAAGTCATGTTCCTGATGACTTTTGGGTCCAAATGCCATTATATTCCAGCATTTATTACTGTATTGCTGCTAAAAGTGTAGCAGAAAACATTCTGTGGCAAAGAATAATAAATAGCAAAGGTGTGGTAAGCAGATTTAACTATTAAAAAGGAAAGAAAATGTAATTAATCACCTATTTTACCTGAAACTCTTTATCTTGAGAGAAAAGTAATCTGTAATGAGATTGATATTTCCAAAAACCTGGATTATTTACAGTGATGCTGCCTGTTACTACTCTGTAGCTAAAATAACGCAGTGACCTATTTTAGCAATAAACCAGCACATTCATCACTTACAAGCATATTGATAAAACCAAAACAGAATGCACACAAACCCCCAAACAATCTAAACTTATGTCATTTATATGTGGCTGCACTGTAAACACACAACTGTCCTAAGATTTGCCTAGGCAAACTTTGTCATTTATTGCTATTGAAGAGCCCAATGAATTGGAGCAGAAATTAACTTCTGAATCCTCATTAATGGAAGTAGCAGACAGGGGAGGCACATCCACGGGCCAGGCAGTGCCAGCCAGCTCAGGAAGCCCCAGGCAGTGGGTGCTGAGCCAGGTTTACACATAAAACAGATTCATACATAAAGTTTAAGTGTTGAAAATCTCATAAACTGGTGCTTGCAAGGACCACTAAAAGCTTTTCTGGGTGTTTTTTGGAGGCTTTTATGTCAAAAATTATTTTTCAGTATCTGATTTTTTCTGCTCATCAGCACCTGCCCTGTGAAAGCCTTCAAACCCTCACACTGGTACAGAGATGTGAGACCACAGCTCTATAGGGACCTGGTGCACTGGGAACCAGCTTGGTTAAAAAAAGAAAAAAAAAGTATGTAGCATGCAGTTTATTTTCCTGTTAAAATCTGTTTAGACTGAAGTAAACTCCCTGAGCCACTTGATGACCCTCAAAGAAGCTGACAGAGCAGAGGTGGTTGACTGGCAGGGAGATCAGCTGACACGTTTAGGAAACTTTTTAACACTTGTAAGAACTTCAGAAACATCAACACAGAACAACTTGTACAATGATACTGGGCCTGTTCAATATCTGCTTCACCCGCAGCCTTTGGTAAATATCCAACATATTTGTGTCTGTTCTCTAGACTTTCTTTTTTTCATACTCTTGAGACTTATCAAGGCTTTGTACATTAAAGGTCTTTTACCTTCCTTTTCAGAGACATTGCCCTGAGACTTCCTCTGCAAAATGTTGCAGGGTTTATCCTGGATTTTCCATATGCTAGGTGAAAGTCCTTTAGCTGACTCTTTTTAAAATATAAAACTGGGATTTATCCAGTTAAGCCAAATCTTGAAGTTGGAGGTCTTCCTTCCAGAAACCCCCTTTGTCCTGTTTATCCTGATTCTGTGAGTGGAATGAGGAATGGCACGAGGCAGCAGTGATGATTTAGCATAGTCATTTACCAGAAGAACCATTTCTTGTATCAGTTATCTGCATGGTTTAAAGAGTGGATCAGTCACTTTTACTGCAGTAACTGGAGTGTGCTGTCCTGCCATAAGAGCCTAACAGGGCATGGGAAACGCTCTCTACCTTGGGCTTTAATGGGAGTGGGGTCAGGGAACGCTATGACCACCCCAGAACAAGCCAAGGGACATCTTGCCATCAGAGGATGGAGCAGCAATCTGCCAGAGTGCTCATCCCTACTCCTCAGCTCTAACTCTGCTCTGAGATCACTTCTCCATCTCTCTCCCATGACTTGCCTATCCCAAAGCCTGTTCCAGAAAAACTAGACAGCTAAATCATTCCCAGCTCCGGAGAAGAAAGTGTGTTCTTGTCAGTGACCTTTCCTGGCCTAGCAGGAAGCAGCACTATCCTCCCGTCAGGAGAGGGGATGGAGCAGGACTCGTAATCGGGGAGACGCAGGGGAAGGAAATGCAGCGACGGGGGAAGGCGTGGAGAAAGGGAAGGAGGGAGGAAACTTCCAGGAGGGAAGGAAACAAAAAACAACAACACGCCCAAAGCTTCAGCGACGCTCAGGCAGCATCCGCGCAGAGCCCGTGAGCCCGCCCGGGCTGTACCGCACGCGTGCCCCGCCCGCTCCCACGGCTCCGGGGCATCCCGGCCCGCACCCCGGCCTCGCTCTTTGTTTTCCCGGCGGCGGCGGGGGGAGAACGGCGGCGGGGGGGCCGGAGCCCGGCTTTCCCCGGAGCGGCTGCGGCAGGCGGGGGCAGCCCTGCCCCGCCGCGTCCCCCCGGTCCCCGCCCGCACCTTCTGGTGCTTCCGCTCCTTCTCGATGCGGTCCATCCTCTCCAGGCGCAGGCGGTCGAGCTCCAGGCGCAGCTCCTCCATCTCGGGGTTGATGTGGTTGCGGCTCACCAGCACCTCCAGGATCTCCAGCACCCGCACCACCTTGGGCATGAGGCGGGCGATGGCCTCGCAGCCGTGCTGATCGATCACCCNGCCGGGAGCAGTCGCGGTGGAAGTCGCTGCTCCGCCGGGTTTGCTCGCGGTGGGGAGAGGAGCATCGCCAGGCGCGGGGACTCTTCGCTCGGTGCTTGTGCCGAGCATCAGCGGACGGCTCTCGGTACCGACCTCTCCTGCGGTCTCGAACGGGGAGGAAGCCGCGGGTTTGAGCGGGCAGAGCTCGGACCCGGCCGTGCTCGGGTCCGGGTCCCACGCGGGCGATGGAGTCCGCAGCAGGGGCCGGGTGTGTCCGCGGTACCCAAGAGCGCAGCGTCCAGAGCCGTCCTGGCCGGAGCAGGATGGAAGCGGGGGATGTTCCCCTGCTCCCGAGGAGGACGGAGGCTGGCGGATGACTGCAGGCACATGGAAGGGGTGGACAAACCGTCCTGCAGCACAGCGAGGGGCTCGCACACAGCAGCTGCTCACCGGCGTTAGGGGCTTTGGGCTCTTCTCTAAGAGCACAGAAGGAGTCTTTACTGAGCGCGTGTTCAGAGGGTCAGTGGAGATTTTACACATACAAGCAGCTTGCTGGCATGGATCCACTTACAGGGGAATTTAAATGAAACCAAAATGTGTTTTTCTTGTCAGGTTTTTCAGTATTTTTGCTTTCAGATGTGACTGTGAAAGTTTGGATGTTTTTATTTCCATTGGGTTTAGGAAGAGTCTCTACAGATAAGTTAAATGTGCCTGGAAATAATTTTAGGTCCCAGTCCTGCCATTTGCTGCATGCAGAGTAGGAAGAATGCGTTTTTTTTTGGACAAGATATGATGAATAATATCAAACACTGGAACTAGTCAGGAGAAATAGCAATGGGGCTGGAAAGACCAAGCCTGGAGTGACTTGACACGCGCTGCATGTTGTGAATGCAGCATTAATTATCTACTTTTGGCAGATGCAAAACGCCAGTGCAGGGGAATGGGAGGGATGAACGATGAGAAATGTAACACTGTAACACCCAGAAATGCAACACTGTGACACCCAGACCAGCTTTTCCATGCGATTCTGTCACAACCTCGTTCTGCCACAAGGTACAAAATATCGACATTCCTCACGTGCTGCTGGTAGGTACCAGAGCAGCCAGGAGGGGAACCACCAGTCCCCAAATACCTGAGCGTGGCAACCAATTGCCTAAGTTAGAGCAATAACCCAGTGAAAATATATCTATATATCGTTCATGCAACTTATTCCCAAAGTTGAACACCACAGGATATTGCACAAAGTTCTTCCAGGGAGAGCAGAAGGATGAATAATGGTGTAGTCATCCTTTCCTGGCAAAGGTGCTTATGAACACACAAGGAGGAGAAGCAGCCTGAGCAGAATGTTTGGAGAACACTCTGCAGTACCTCAGGGGAGCAGCTATGCTGTGAAATCACCGTTTTGCCCAAGTTAGAGACGAGAAAAAGAGTTTTTGCCACAAGAATTTGGTATTACACGAGTTCCCGTTGTTCTGTTCAAGTGTGGGTAGAGGAAAAATGTAACAATGTAGGGAACACGTGTGGAAAGACTAAAACTACAGCTGAGAGAGGTGAAAAACCAGCACAGTTTGGGGTATGGGAAAGGGTAGGTTCGATGTTGGCCTGATCTGAACTCATGGAAAATGACTTGGCAGGAAAAGTCTCTTATCCAGCCATGTACGTGACCTGCACTCCTCAGGCCCAGCTTGTCTTGCAGAATTCTGTCCACACTTGTCCACGCCCTGTGCCTGCACTGACAGCAGCTCTGCTGGCTCACACCTGGAGCTGGAGGGAGAGAGCAGGATGTTCTCATGTATATCTGGCATTTGTCAAGATAAACGCGTCTGAGTGTCACCAGGAGGAAAATAAGCGGCGCTTATTGGCAAAACCAACGCATAAATATTCCACTGGAAAGCCAGATTGTGTGTTAGTCTTTAACTCTTCCCCATATCATTAGAACAGCTAGTTATGAAACAGGCTGCCTTGAGCTCAAGCACGAACCTCTGTATTTCGGTTTGGAAGGTTTAATTGGAAATTAACACTTAAGCATGGTCATGCAAGGAATGGGTTTTTAAACAGTTACTCTCGAGTGAAGCAGAAACTGGACGTGCCATGACTGTGTTTCCTTAAGCGTGAATAGCCCACAAGCTGCGCTTCCCTATTAAAGTCTTAAACGTCGGCTACTCCCCAAACATCTCCCTCGCTGCAGCAAGTTCTGGTTTCCCGGTTTAGCAGCAGCA
>VXAX01001481.1:941565-965332 GCA_013399835.1 Leptocoma aspasia | reverse complement strand
GGGGCTTGCGGGGGCTCCGTGCGGCGGGAGCGCTGCCGGGCTGGCGGGGGCGGGCTCGGGCAGGCCCGGGTGGTTGTGCGGGTGTCGCTGCTGCACGAGGCTGTGCTGCTCGGGCCGTGCCCCCTTCCTTCCCTCGGCGTTCGCAGCCTCGGCACCGTGAGCGGGGCGGCGGGAGGGAGGGATGGCCGGGGCTGCGCTCCGCGATCCGGTGCCGCTTGTTGAGGAGCAGCGGGCTTCCCTTTGAATCCAAAGGTGTTGTCTTTAATCCGCGCGGTTGGCTTCGGGAAAGTTTTGAGCGACTACTTGTCTTCAAAGAGGAATTAAGTCAGGAGAATACTTGAGTACGAATTGTTTTCATCGTGTTACAGAGCAGAGGGGTTTTTGTTTGGGGTATCACAGATGTTGAGAGTTGTTGCTGAGAGTCCTGTAGCAGTTGAAAATGACACATGGCTGTGACATAGGACAGGGGCTGGCAGCTGTGAGGTCCCCTCCACGTGTCACTGGTGGAGGCTCAGCAGCAGTTTGGCCTGGTGGGATGGGAATTTAGGACCACAGAGACCCTGAGAGCTCAGAACTCAGGTGTTCAGTCCGTTTGAAATGGTAACTGCAACAATGCCTGGCTCTGTGTCTAAAGTGGATTGGAGAATGTAATTTTTTCCTTTTTGTTGTCCTTCAGACATCAGAGATAAGGTTTCCCCTGGTGTTGTTAGTTTGACAAACAGCCAGGGTTTGTGGTTTGCGTGTTCTTGACTGCTTATCTTGACCACGGGAGGCCAGGGAGAGAGGCTTTTGTATGACTTTGTTTACCAAGAAGTTTGTGGGGTTTTTAAAAGAGATTTCTGTGCAGGGAACTTCACCAGTGAGTTGTGGGAGGGAAAGATTGAAGCGTGCCAAAGCAGCCAGGTTACAGATGGTGTTGGTGCCTGTGAGTGGCTGAGTGCAGAGTGTGCTGGCAGGGCTGTGATGGTGCATTTGGAACCTCTGTGTTTGAAATAAAAACCTGTGATCCTCTGTTTTCCCCACACAGATCACAGGGCCTGATAATAAAGGGATTTACAAAGGTGATCGAGAGTCCAGTGGAAAATACACCTTTGCTGCCCACATGGATGGAACTTACAAGTTCTGCTTTAGCAACAGGATGTCCACCATGACTCCCAAGATAGTGATGTTCACTATTGATATCGGGGAAGCTCCCAAGGGGCAAGACATGGAGACAGAAGGTGAGGAAGAGTTCTGGAAGGAAATGGGCTCCAGCTTGGGAGCTTTTCCCTACTTGCATGACTTGTGAACTTGAGTAGGGCTCTCAGGATTCCCCTTCCTTCAGGTGTAATTAGCTGTTTTCTTGCACAGTTAAAGTGGATGTTTTTAGACCTGGTTACACAATGTGAGGCAAAATCACCAGAGAATCCCTTGGCCGTCTGCAGACACTAATGCTTCCATCCTTTAGCCCTTCATCAGTGCCATCCTCTGAATCCTAGTAGGCTCAGCAGTGTGTAGCCTTAGTTGATAAATGTGCTGATATAAAACTTTTCCCATAGCTGTGTAAATGACTGTTTTATCTGCAGCCTTTTGTCCTGTACCTGTGTTCATCTCTTACACTTTCCTCTAGGTGGTGGAGATACCTGGGATGGTATGTGGACTGCTTTTTGAAAGCTCCTTAGCATCTTGTCTCTGGCACATGTTCATTCACTAACAGCTAACTTGGCTTTTTCTCTGTAACATTGGTTTGGAGCATGAGAATGTCTTTTTAATAAACTACCCAAAAGGTCTGATTCTGAGCAATGCTGAGCACCTGCAGGCTCCCATTGGCAGGTTTATTCCCTGAGCAGCTCTTGGGATCAGGTCCTTGCACTGGCCATGGCAGTTTGTCTGCAGGTGGTTATTCATGGCTGACAGAAGATTTAATCAGTTTAGGTGAAATTGAACTAAAACACTGAACATCCAAGAATGCTGGATGTTTTTGGCAGCCTTTGCTTTCTATTGCTAAAGGGGATGTTGAGTAATCAAAAGCTTTTGGAAGCAATAAGCTGCTCGTAGGTTATGAATTATTACTGATGTATCAGGGGGAAAACTGAAACTTGTCATTTGCTGTAAAAAAATAAATGAATGTATTGCATAGCAAGTTATAAAGTTTATTTAGAAATCACTGACTGTAGCTAGAAAGGCAACAAATTCTTGTTTTTTGTTTTAGCAAGTAAATAACTTGGGCATTGAGTGCTTGATATCACTTAAAGAGTAGCACATTCCTAACTTTTGATTTTTTTTTTAAAGACTCACTTAAGTCTTTTATTGAGTCTGCATATATCTGTTGTAAAGAATATTAGTGCAATAAGACAATTTTCTGAAGTGCATTTTTTGAGTGTTTTTAGACTATCCCTGCAACTGTAGTTTCTTCTCTTACTAATAAACTGCACTTACTGCAATGAGCAGTTGGCCATGAAAATAAGGGATTTGAGGTATTAGGAAAGTGAGTGTGGTTTGCACAACTACTTAGATTTTAATTGTAACTTGTATGAGTGTTACTCCCTGGTCCTCTTTTTTGACTGTTCCCCACAAGGTGTGTGTTTTGAATAGCTCTCTTTTCAGACTGTGATCTGAAACACTTAATTTACAAATAAAACTGTAGTGAGGCAGCTTCCAAGTCAGCTCTGTCCCTTGAAAGGAAAATGTGTTGGGTTTTGTGACTTTTAAAGAGAGCTGATTGCCCAGGGCGTGTCTGTGGAATGATACCTCAACCTGATGCTAGAAAACTTTGCAAATGACTAATTTATAAATTTGTGATGGACAGTTCTTTGAGCGTGGATGTATTAAAAAGATCCTGTGATTGACAGTCAAACCACTAAATCTTAGATCTCTGAGCCTTCCATTTGCTGAACTGTCTCAAGCTGGTTTTGTGCTGCTGGTTTGGTATTTAACTCCTCTCCTGCTTTCACAACACCCCACAAGTGAAGCCTGTGCCAGGCCCCCTGGGCCTTGTGCCCCCTGAATGCTGGGTTTCAGCTGAACTTGAAGATCATAGGATGTGATTTTTTTCCTTCAGAAAGTGATCTCATGATTTGCCAGCATCATGATCTTGAGCTAAATTCTCAGTCGTTCTATTTTTGCAAGCTTAACAACTAGGAAAAGCTGTCATGTTGAGATAATTTGCTTGGAATATATTGGATGATATTGGCAAAATAGATATTAGTGTGTGTGGTATTGATCTCATGCATTCTTCCATTCTATTCTCCTGGAAGAGTATGTGCACACTGGAAATGTGGGGTCTGTACTGAGTCTGAATTGTGTCTCCTCCTATTTGGATGTGGAGAAATGTTAAACACCAGGGAGACACCTTAGGGAAAGTGGTGCTACAGAAACTGAGCTTGGCTGTAAGGATAGAAAGTGTCCAGCTGTCCTGTCAGACCTTCTGCAGCAGGAAATGACCTTTCACTGTTCATAAATTCATTGAAATAATTTTTTTCAGTCATTAACAGACTTTCTGATGCTTCTGAAATTCTTCTGCAGCTCATCAGAACAAGCTAGAAGAGATGATTAACGAGTTGGCAGTGGCCATGACAGCTGTGAAGCACGAGCAGGAGTACATGGAAGTCCGTGAGAGGATACATAGAGCAAGTAGGTGCCTGACTCCAGTCAACCTCTAAATGGTCATTTAAACATGAGTCCATGAAAGCTCTTCCAAGTGATTGAAAAAAATAATGATTTAAATCCTGAAGGGCCTGCCCACAGAGTAAAGAATGTAGGTGTTGCTTGCAGTCATCTTTAAATTGGCTTCCCCTCATGTAATGAGGGTTGTTGCACAAAACAAGTTCCATATCAACATGAGGAAGAACTTTCCAGGCAGAGCACTGGATGACATTTGTTTGAGTGATGTAAATTCTGCAGTTGTTTGGATGGTGTATTCATGGAGATGCCAGTGATGATATTATTTAACCCATGTACAAGGACATGTAGGGACAAGGTGGGGATGGTTTTAAACTGGAAGAGAGGGGGTTTAGATCAGATACTGGGGAAAAATCCCTCCCTGGGAGTGTGGTACAGCCCTGGCACAGCGGGCCTGAGAAGCTGTGGCTGCCCCATCCCTGGAGATGCCCAAGGAAGGTGTCCCTGCCCTTAGCAGGGTGTGACTGGGTGAGTTTTAAGGTCCCTTCCAGCCCAAACCATTCCATGATTTGGTTCCCAGACTCTGGTTGAACTGTTGCTTCACCCTTGAAGTGAATGTGGTTTAATAATTGAGCCAAAGTCTCTTTTTTAAACGTTTTGTTGAAATAGAGCAGAACTACTGTTATTTTCATAATCAAGGGCAAGTATTTTTCATGAGAAAACACAACATTATGTAAAAGCCCTGTCTTTGAAGCTATGAATATTTGAAGCTATGAATATCTCCAGTTTGGTGACTATTTGTTACTAATGGTCTGATTTAAGCAAAATCTGAATGTTTAGAACCTTCAGAGATCAGAAGTTCCCTGCTTGACTCCGAGACTGAAAAAGCAAGAGGCTTTGTTGGGCATCTCAGAGGCCAGAAGGGTGGGCAGAATAGAGAAAGATGCTACAGTGTGTGTCCAAAGTGGGTTTAAAAACAAACTATTCAGAAAAATCCCCCCTCAGATCTCATCTCTGAGGCTGCAGGGCCCTTCTGGGACACCTGTGATGACCTGACACAAAGCCAGTGCTTTATGTGCAATATTTGAGTTTCATGGCAGAATGTTTTCAGTTTAAATGCTTTGTTACTTACTACCTTTTTCTGCTTTTCTTTTCCCCAACAGTTAATGACAACACAAACAGCAGAGTGGTTCTTTGGTCATTCTTTGAAGCCCTTGTACTAGTTGCCATGACACTGGGACAAATCTACTACCTGAAGAGGTTTTTTGAAGTCCGAAGGGTGGTGTAAGATCCTTCTGTGGTCCCAGATTTCAGTTCACTCTCTACCAAACATCCTGGTCACAAAAAAAAAAAAAGTCATTTAGTTTCTGAACCCTCTTTACTGAACTGTAAAACTTATTTGCTTATGTTCCTTCCTAGTTAAGAAAAAAAAAAAAAGAATTGTTTTTATATATCTTCTGTAGCAAAAGCTGTGCTGAAATCTTGTCACTTTATTGGCATCATTTTTTTCCACTGAGATCTGCCCAGTCTGTGTGCTAAGCAAGGTCCAGGCAAGCTGCAAACTCTGTAACTCACTCTAGTAACAAGCTGTTCTGTCTTTTCTAACTCCTTTCCCTGTTTCCATGAGCACTTGCAGTTCTGTCCAGGGAAACGGTACAAGGCCCTCACGTGACTGTTTGCATTCTTACACCCTTCACCCTGCTGTAGCTGTTATGAAATTGGAATAATCCCTTCTCCACTCACAGAAACTGCCAAGGAAAAGGTTAAAATTCATACCTAGTTGCTGTTTAAAAGGTAGTCATCAGCAACTGTCTTAATGATATCAACTTCTTCCCAAAGTTCTTTTTAATTAAATAGTTGATATGAAAATGCTTTTTTTTTTTCCTCTGCTCATCACCAAATGTTCCTTACACGGTTTTTAGTCTCTCAAAGGTTTTATTTGGAAGCCAATTGTGTGCAGTGTCTTGGCAAACACTTGTGAACCCTTTGGCTTTTGCAGGTCCAAAGCTCAGACTGTTTGCCCAGTGCCCAGGGCAGAAGTGTTCAGGAAATCTGGATTCCTGGGGCCAAAGGGTTCTGGATTCTGGGGGTTTAATCCACGCTATGCAGCCCTTGTATTTAAGTGCAGTGGCAAACTCTGCCATGATCTGATCAGAATTAGCATAATGCTAAATACTGGTGTGGTTTCTTTTTTCAGGCACATGTAGATTTGTTTTTGTATAAAGTTACTTTCCTCAGTTATCTGATGATTGGTTTAAAAATTTAAGAAGCGTCTGATGTGGGTGCTGAGCCAGGATTATGTTGTGACTGATGTATATTAGTTGTAATCATTTTTGGGGGTGGGGTGGGGTCTTTTCCAGGGGGGAACCTCTACAAGTAACACACAACAGTTTTGTACAATTAATTTAAAATTTGTTACAGGTTTTCATGTTCCAGGTAAAGTTTTTTCAACCTCGGGCAAACACTTGCAGCAGTTCTTCAGAGAGGTGGCTGTTACACCTTATTGCAACTGTTGTGTGCCAATATTTTTGTGTAAAACACTGAAAATTGAATTCTAAGATGTACATTTAAAAATTGCTCGTGAATCTAAATATGACCCAGGTTCGATAAATAAACAAATTCTTTAAAAAAAATGAAAAGCAGGTTTGTATTTTTTCCTTTGAGACTTTAAGGAAGTACAGATTAACACAAAGGGTTTTTTATAAATTATTTGTTTATTAATGGCCATAAACTAAACCACAAGAAGTTCCATTTCAACACGAGGAAGAACTTTCCAGGCAGAGCACTGGAACTGCTTGGGAGGGTTTGGATTCTTCCTCCTTGGAGACATTCCAAACCCACCTGGATGTGTTCCTGTGTCACCTGCTCCAGGTGACCCTGCCGGACTGGATGACTCCAGAGTTTTCTCCCAATCCTAACGATTCTGCGATTCTCTGCTTTTCTTAGAATATCAGGAGTTTATCTAGAGTCCATCCCACTTCGGGGGCGGATAGAAAATATCAGGAAACTCAACCTACATCTTAGCTTCGGGGGCCTCGGGTGGCACAGCGCTGCTGTAAGACGCGCAGAAGTACTTACTGCGGCAGGCACGGCATAAAAATAGGAATTTTTTGCTAAATCCCAAGTTTGTTTTTCTCCACGGGGGCGAAGCCCGGCGGGGGGTGGCGGAACTGATGTGCGGCGGAACGGGAGATGCCGCGGTGTGTGTTTCCGCAGAGCGCTCCCGGGGCGGGGGAACGGCGGGGCGGTGACACCGGCGGGCCAAGATGGAGGCGGTGACTGAGGGCAGCTGGAGCTCGCTGCCGGTGCCGCTGAGCCCGGGCGTGCTGCGGGCGCTGCGGGAGCTCCGCTTCCACCAAATGACCCCGGTGCAGGTGCGGGGCCCCGAGGCGCTCCCGGGGAAGGGGAGGCCGGGCTGAGGAAGGAGGCGCGGGCGGTGTCAGGAGCGCCGGGGCCGGTCCGGGGCCGGTGGCGGTCGCGGCCCCGCGGTCGCAGCAGTCCCCGGGTCTTGTAGCAGCGAGAGAAGCCGCATCCGTGACTTTCGCACCGGCTCTGCTTGGGTGGTGTTCACAGCGAGCTCTGATGTCTCGGAGGAGTTTCACCTCTCTGAGATTTTCCAGCGCTTCACCTGCTCATGCGGCGCTTCTCTTTTTTCAGTCTGCCACCATCCCGCTCTTCATGAGTAACAAAGACGTGGCTGCAGAAGCGGTGAGTGCTTTTCCTTCGTCCAGCTCGTTGTGTTTCCAGGCTTGTCTCTGGAGCTGCGAGCGGGCTGACGCTGTTTCCACTCTCACAGGTCACAGGCAGTGGGAAAACCTTGGCGTTTGTGATTCCCATACTGGAAATTCTTCTCAAACGGGAAGAAAAATTAAAGAAAATGCAGGTGAGGTTAAAATACTCAGTACTGAGTATATTTTTATGACGTGCCAATAAGATTTGAGAGCTTCAAGGAAAGTATCCTTGAGGAAAATTGCCTACACACAGAGTGACTGTGTGCTCAGCTCTTCAGTGTAACAGAAACAATAAACTGTTTAAAACTTGGAAATAAAATTGGGGTGCTCTCATTGCTCTTAGATACAGCTTCTTCTTTGACAGGATCAGAACAGGGTTCTGAGCTGTTAGAAAAATGCCCCAAAATATAGAATGCACTGATACACTGCAAGTGAGATTTAAATGCTCTTTAGCATCCCTTGACCTTGAATACATTTTAGTGTGCAGAGAACTTCAGTGTCATCTGCTGTTAAATGTCATTATTAGATGCTGCTCTTTGAGCAGAGGTATTTTATTAATACAAAGTCTTTCATAGACATTTTTGGTTGTTTTTTATACTTTATGGTATTTCTGTGGAAATGTTTTGTCTGAAACCAGATTCAAAATCACAGCTCATATTCACTTGGCTTGAAAGGGAGGATTCTGCCCAAATGTTTCTTTTTTTCCTCCCCACAAATTCCTGTTTTTCAGGTTGGAGCTATAATTATCACACCAACGAGGGAATTAGCCATTCAGATTGATGAGGTGCTGTCACATTTCACAAAACACTTCCCCATGTTCAGGTGGGTGAACTTCATAATTTCCATGTTCCTTCTGTCACTTGTGAACCAGCAAAACTTAAAAGATGACCCAAATCTTTCTGGTTTATTGTTTTAGTCAGATTCTTTTAATTGGTGGAAGGAACCCCATGGAAGATGTTGAAAAGTTTAAGGAGCATGGGTGAGTTGTTTGTTTGTCAGTGTCTCAGAGCTGTGGTTTTCTCCTGGTCAGGGTTTTCAGCCCAGAGCTGTGGTCCTGCTGGGGCTGGGATGGGATGGTGCTGCCAGGGTGAGCTGGGAAATTGTGGGGTCTGTTCCTGGAGTGAGGAGAGGCTCTTATGTGACATCAGCACTGTTTGTCTGCTGTTTGGGTGAAGAACAGAGCTGAAAAGTGCCTTCAGTGAATATTTCACTTCTCCCTGCTCATTAATTTCCGGAAATTTTTGGTGCTGATACTGATGATGGAGTTTTGAAGGAGTCCTATTTGCCACTGGCTTTTTGCTAAATATTTCCTGTGGCTGATAGTTGCTTTCTAAACTTGCTGTTTATATTCTAAACTTTTATTGCCACAGGGGATGTCCTTTCACCTGGGCATTTTCCCCCCATCCCATGGCACCTGAAATATGGATGCAGTTAAAAGTGACAGAATGGAATTGTTTTAGTGAAGAATGCAGGGCAGGGCTGTGCTGTGACAACAACATTAGGAGTTGTCCCAGATTGCTCACCCTGTAGTTAGGGAATTGCTGTGTGTGTGCCCCAACAGTGGGAACATCATCGTGGCCACCCCGGGCCGCCTGGAGGATCTGTTCAGGAGAAAAGCAGATGGGCTGGACCTTGCCAGCTGTGTGAAGGCTCTGGATGTGCTGGTGCTGGATGAAGCAGACAGACTTCTAGACATGGGCTTTGAAGCAAGGTATTGAAGTAATAAATTCTGGTGGTTCTTCTGCACTTTTAAATGAGTTGATGTGTGATGGATGTGAATGAGCGTGGCCTGCAGTGGGCTCCAAAGTTAATTTGTTCTGTTTTGTTCTTTCATCTTTGCTCTGTAACTACACAAAGCAGTTGCTAAGGGGGAGGAGAATCAGGAAATGTGGAGGCTCAGTGAGTTTGTTGAGATGTATGTTAGCATATCTCTATTAATGCTTGGTTAAATATCATTATTCACACACCAGAATGGCTTAAGACACTTTAACCAATAAGCTTTGATCTCTGTTTTCTCTTTCTCTCAGAGTTAAGATAATTATTTCAATAGAAGTTTGACGTGTGATAACAAAGCCTATTTTCCTTGTAAACTCCTCTCCAGTGATTAAACCTTTTCCTGAGGGAAGCCTTGGGACAGTTACATTTTCCATGTGCTTCCTTGCAGCTTGAATGCCATTCTGGACTTTTTGCCCAAGCAGAGGAGGACAGGTCTGTTCTCAGCTACCCAGACCCAGGAGGTGGAGAACCTGGTGAGAGCGGGGCTGCGGAACCCCGTCCGCATCTCGGTCAAGGAGAAGGGAGTGGCAGCCAGCAACACCCAGAAAACCCCAACACGCCTGGAGAACTATTACATGGTGTGAGCCTGGGCTCTGACTGACCTTCCTGTCTCCTCTCCTTTTTTCCTGGTTCTGTCAATAAGATTTTAAGTCTTAGCCACTTAGGATCATGTTAACAGAGGAGCCAAAGTCCATTTTCTTATGTTTTTCTTTTGCATTTTTTAGATCTGCAAGGCAGATGAAAAGTTTAACCAGTTGGTGCATTTTCTTCGGCAGCACAAACAGGAAAAACATCTGGTCTTTTTCAGGTAATTCTGTTTGTGTTTCGTTGTAAGAACAGTTTGGTGTTTAATTACTTAAATTCCAAAACAGTGCCCTTTGCTGCAAAGGACACAGCTATTTTAAAAGTGATTAATTTTGAGAGCTGTTTTTTAGAATATGGTGCCTAAAAAGAGCTTAATCATTGCTTCATGTCAGGATTGTGTTATTAAGCAAAACATAAATTTTATACATTTTTAAAGTAAGACATTATAGATGATTATATGTTAATTATAAAAATTATGTGCATGTTTTAAATAGAATTAGTGTATATTTTTGAAAGAGCTTGGAAAACTCTAGCTTGATTGTCTAAACCTGATTAAAAATGCAGCATAACCTTTTGCTTTTATGCCTGTCTTTGTTATAACAGCACGTGTGCCTGTGTGGAATACTATGGGAAGGCTCTGGAATCCTTAATTAAACAGGTGAAAATAATGAGCATCCACGGGAAAATGAAGCACAAGCGTAACAAGATTTTCACGGAGTTTCGGAAGCTGCCAGGGTGAGAACGTGGGAACGGGCTAAACCAGCCAGAAGGAAAAATAGTGAGGGAGAGATTGTTTTGTCTGACTGTTCTTCTGCTACTTAGTGTGGAAGGATGGCTGAGGTGAAGGATGCTCCAGCTGGTTCTGAGTGTATTGGTAATATCAGAAATTGTGCAGAGGTACCCAAAGTATGGCCACAAACAGAGGGAAAATGTGACTGGAGCATCTCCACCCTACTTTAGATAATCCATGTGGCAGCACAGGAAGTGGGCACACTGCACTGTCACTTGCTACAAACACACATTAGCCCTGATGTGTAAACAAACTGCTAGCAAAAATAAGCTCTTCCTAATTAGCAACCAGAGTGGAAACCCAGAATATTACTTTATTAGTGTATGAACAAGAACATGGCAACACAGTGCTGTAACCTACCCACAGGGAAATGTTCTTTGGCAGCTTTGCAGGATGCTGTTAAGAAACTCTTGCCTCATCAACTGTCATTTTTTTTTATTGCATGGGACCCGAGTTTTAGCTTTTGATGTTATGAGAAAAATAATTACCAGCAGATTATAAGAACAGCTGTTGAAAAGAACAGCATGGCAGTTTTGCTAGAATTGTCACTCAAGTCTTAAGTCTTTTATTTAAACATTTATTATTGTACATTCAGCTGTGGTGGATGCAGTGCTGGTTTTAAATTTGAATTTGTAATAGGGAATTTATTTGTCTTATAATTGTAATATAATCACAATAATTTTCATAATGTTATGTAGAATTTTAGTTGGTGAAAGCTGCAATTAATTTATATTTTGTCTCTTAAAAAACCCCGAATGTTTTAAAATGTTCCTCACTCTCTAGTGAAGGTGCAGAGCACACAGCTGGGAGGAGGCTGGCTCTTCTCGAATGACAGGTTTTAGAAAATACACTTCTTCTTCCTAGGGGCATTTTGGTGTGCACAGATGTGATGGCTCGTGGCATTGACATTCCAGAAGTGCACTGGGTGTTGCAGTACGACCCACCCAGCAGTGCCAGGTACAACTTCAGATCCTGGCATCCTTTTTCTTTCTGTGTGGTTTTGTTACTGTGCTGTTCAGCTGCCAGTTAGGAACAAAAAACTGCATGAAACACATTTAATCACTTCCTGGAGGTTAATCTGAGAGAACACACAAAAGAATGCAGGAGCAAGGGAGGCTGAAACAGTGCAGTTCTTGTTGTCACTGCTGTGAATTGAAATGACTTTGTGGTGTGTATGTGTTAGTAAGGGGGGTTATTGTCACATCTGTGTGCAGAGCTGACTCTGAGGTAAGACTTTGTGTGAGAGTATCAGAGAAGGAGTGAGAGGTGACATTGGGGTCAAGGAGAACAGAGATGAGAGCAGGGACTAAGCTCTTCAAGCTCACAGGAAAGGAGCTTTTCCATGGATTTTAACTTTTGCTGTCATAATTCTTCCAACAACTTGCTTGAACTTCACTCCCTGAACAGACACCCCTTGCTTTAGCCTAACAGTTGAGTGGGATTGCCACACTTCTCTTGTGTTACACTTTGCTAATTCCTGTTGGTTTAGTTTAGTATTTTCCATCCCACAAGATTTGCCTTTTTGCTGCCCAATTCCTCCAAACCAAACTGAGCTCTCCTGCTGGGCTGTTTCAGCGCCTTCGTGCATCGCTGCGGTCGCACGGCGCGCATCGGCAACGTGGGCAGCGCCCTGGTGTTTCTGCTTCCCATGGAAGAATCCTACATTAACTTTCTCTCAATCAACCAAAAGGTGAGTAGGATTTTAATCTATCCCAAAGCAGGAAAGAGCAAAGGCACAGACTTACTGATAGGAGCTTTGAAATCAGAATTTGTAGAACTTGGGGTCATACATGTGGGTAATGTTTTAGCAGAGGTGCAGAATTAAAAGACAAAAGCTGCTTATTAATCACCAAATGCAGCTGGAACACGATTGCTCCAGTGTTACCTACTGGGTTTGTAAGAGGAACATGTGATGCAGTGAGTAAGGAAAGGCCTTTTGTTCCTGGGGGTGTAGATTGAGCATTTGCAGGAGGGCAGTGCTGGCTATGGTCCTGCTCCAGCCCTGCCACCAGCAGCTCACACCCTGCAGCTCTTTACTTATAACTCCTCTTTACTTATAACTCCTACAGTCTCCCATTCCTGCTCCTGCCTTTGTGGGATTAATGGTGTGAATTCTCTGGAGACCTCCTAATGAGACCAGAGCTTGATAAAGCAAGAGATGAAGATGTTGCCTCTGTGGAGCTGCAGTGTGAGAACTCTGGGCCAGGAGCTGCTGTGTGGGGCTGGTGGTCAGCTCGTGTGTTGGAGTGACCAAAAGGAAAGGGGCTCAAAGCTGAGTGAAGATTAGCTGGGCAAGATGGGTGTGTTTGAGGTTTCACAGTGCATTTCACATCATTTGGTTGAACTTTTCCTTTGGTTTTGTTGTTTATTTCTGGTTCCCAGTGTCCCATGCAGGAAATGAAGCCGCAGACAAATGTGTTGGATCTTCTTCCCAAGCTGAAGTCCATGGCCCTGGCTGACAGGGCAGTGTTTGAGAAAGGGATGAAAGCCTTTGTGTCTTATGTCCAGGCTTATGCCAAACACGAATGTAACCTCATCTTCCGGATCAAAGGTAATTCCCAGCAGGGCTGGGACCTCTTATTGTTTTTCTCAGATAGCAAAAGCATAGTGTTGCTGTCCACAAGCTTCAACTACTCATTCTGGATGTCAAATTCACTTTCTGCACCATCAGATTTTGACAAAACTCCTGTTTTTTCAAGCAATTTTTTTCAAGAGAAAACACTCAATTGTGGACCTTGACCACTCATAAAAGCACAAATAAAAAGTGACTTAGTATTGTTGCTAGTATTAAGGTATAGAGTGCAAACAATACATTAAGTTGACTTTTTTTTCCTTTCTCAGTTAAATTAACTTTTTATCCAGCAGGAAACTGACTTTATAATCTTTATTTCAACAGATCTGGATTTTGCCAGTCTTGCCAGAGGTTTTGCATTGTTAAAAATGCCAAAGATGCCTGAACTAAGAGGAAAATGTTTTCCAGACTTCACTCCAGTCACTGTCAATACAGACTCCATTTCATTTAAGGATAAAAACAGAGAAAAGCAGAGACAAAAGAAATTAGAAGAACAAAGAAAAGAAAGAGAGGAAAATCAAGGGAAAAAGAAATTTGTAAAGAACAAAGCATGGTCAAAGCAGAAAGCCAAGAGGCAGAAGAAAAAGAAAGTAACAGCTAAAAGGAAGCATGAAGAGGTAACTGTGTCCATTGCCTTAAACTGCAAGTGATTACTGCAGTCTTTCCAACAGCAGAGATTCCTGGGATTTTAGTGTGGTGGAACTGATGGCTGTGAAATAACATTTTAGGACTTGGACAAGCAAAGCTTAAAAAATGATAGGGGTTTTTAAGGCCAAACACTAAAACAACTTTTCAGCACTGATGCTGGTCAGTAATAGGATTTTTATTTCTCAGAGGTGCAGAACTATGGCCTGAGGGTGCTTTTGTCAATTTTCAGTGAGTGTAGCTGAGAGTTACAGTTGCCTGGGTAGGAATTGAATATTATTTCCTGCTTGGATATTTCTGGCAAGCTCTGACTTGTAACCTTCTTGTGTTCAACTGTATAGAATGAAAACCTTTTGGTGTTGTGTTTAATTTCTTGTTTTCAACTTTCATCAGGGCTCTGATATTGAAGATGAAGATATGGAAGAGTTGCTGAATGACACAAGACTCTTGAAGAAATTAAAAAAGGGAAAAATTAGTGAAGAAGAGTTTGAGAAGAAACTAACAGGCAGCCAAAGGCTCAAAGCAGAAACTGTTAAGGACATAGAGTCTGAAGGCTGACAGTTACTCTAACCACATTTTTACATTAAAACCTGTATTTCTATAAAAAAATTATACGGAGAATAGAGCTGATCTAATTTCTTCATAGAGAGACCTGGCATCCCTAAAGACACAGAGCCTGCAGTTGTTGAGAACAAAGCTAAAAGCAGCACTCTGGTGTGGCAGGAGCTGCATGTTTCCATCAGCAGCCTTGTGCATGTTTTAATTTTGGTTTTTTCAAGTACATACCACAGCTCAGTAACAGCACACCCCAGACTAAGTCTGGATACACCATAAGGGATTTTATTTTACGGTATCAAAATACTCCATCCTTCTTTAAAATAATTTAGTTGTGGCTTTTAGAAGCTGTAATAACTTTGGGAATTTTTTCAATAGTGGTCCATAATTATGTTAATCCTTCTAATGGCATTTCCTTGCCATGTTCATGTATCATCCTCCAAGTTCTTAGAACCCTGATGGTCCTTGAAGATGACACATCCTGTGCAGGAGTCTCTGAGTTACAGGTAGAGTTTAATGAGTTCATCACTGACAGCTGAAGGAGTCAACACACCCAGGTCTGTGAACAGCAACGTGATCAGCGATGGGGAGGTGTAGTCAATCCAGGGGTGCTCCTCTGTTAGGTTCTGACCCGTTTTCAGAGTGTCTGCTTTGTACTAGAAGGAAACAAGAGACCATTAGTTACTAACAACTGCAAGTTAAATCCTCTTTTGGGCAAGAGCAGTGCTACAGCCTCAAGCAGATGTTTGTGGTAAAACTGAAGGAAGTCAAGTGCACAGACTGGTGCCACCTTGGTCTCAGCTCTTTTCTGTAAAAAGTACAATTTGTAGTTCTGGAGTTTATTGGCTTAACTGTTTCTTACCCTCAGCTGCTCCTGTGCCCTAAAGGAACTGTTTTAGGAACAGAGTATCAGTATCAGGACAAATTGTGTCTGTTTGGTGCCTGACTGTACCATGGAGCAACCCCGTAATATACCAGAGCAGAGAGATCCAGATGATCAGAGATGCTTGGAAGACAATTTTTCACAGACACACCAGTGTGCACCTCAGCTGGGTAAGATGGAAGTTGAGTTTCTCTTACCTTAAACCTATCGGGGACGTCCTGCTGATTGAGAGGGAAGAGTCTGACAAACTTGAAACTTTCTGCTACCACATAAAATGGCTTATTCTGGGCTTTGGCACACACAGCAATTTGATTGGTGCCAATCTGTGGAGACAGATGGAAAACACCATTGCAGACTCAGTGCTTGGCTGACAACATTGCCCAGTTTCCAACAATTAACAGACATTTACTGGATAAAATCCAAATGGAAGAGACTCTTCAAAAAGCTTTAAATGCTTCAAAAAACCAAACTTTAAAAGTCCAGAGTTTACAGAATTATGTAAGAAACACACAATTACCTTGTTGATAATGCCTCCACTTTCAACTACACCTTCAGCACCAACTAGCACCAGGTCCACTTTCTCCATAATGTAGCTGTTAAAAGGGGAGAAAAAATCCAAGCCTTACTGGGCAATAGGACAAATGACTTCCTGAACAGAACAGAAATGAGTAATTCAAACAATCTTTCAATTTTCTGCATTAGTCTCATCTACCTCTTGTAAGTCCACATGCTGTTACACATCCTTGGAGTGAGATTTCATCAGCTTCCCTGCAGGAATATTAAGTAGCCATATCTTCCCCAGCCATAGCTGACCCTGGCAACTGTGTAAATGCTGAAGAAGCTGAACTCTAACTAGGAATGTTCAGATTTATTGTAGTTGTTTCTTTTTTCTCATGTATTGGACTTGTACTAAGCAGTAGTAATTTAGCAAATACTTTAAGAGACCACAAAATGATAAAACTTATGCAAATTAGGAAAAAAGTGGCTTCTTTGTTTAGCACCTCAGTTTTTTTTTACAGATCTGTACAAGTGCGTAGGTCTGGTTCTTTCTTTCATTCCGACATGCAGAATCAAATGCTTGTGTTGTAGCTGACACATTCTAATTGTGCACCTAAAGCTGTAACTTGTTTGGCCTGTTGAATGACTATGACAAACTAAATAATATCCCTGGAGTTTGAACAAGCTGCTTCCATATAAATTGATTTTGTCTTACTGTCAAAAAAAAATTGTGATGAAAAATATTAAAATTTATGATCAGACTTACCCAACTGCAGCATCCAGAATCACAGTCACGGGAATGTTCAACTTCCTTAAGGCTTTTGCCATTTTTTGCCTATTAAAGAAAATGTTTGGACCTTAAAAATGATGATTTTTTTAAGACAATAATAGGAAAATATTGTCTGAAAGACTGAAGCCTGTGACTGTCCCCATTCCCCTGCTGATAGAACAGAAGATGAGTTATTGTATAGAAATGGAAGGAATTGTTACGTGTTGTTAGTGACATGTATTGCCCAGTGTGCAGGGTTTACTCCACTTATACAACAATATCTGCTCTGAAGGAATTATTTGGCATCTTTAAATGACATTGTTAGCTGTATATTTTACTTTGCTATGATTAGCATAATATTGATTATTTTAGCCTACTTCTTAAAGAGACAATTATAAAGCAGTTGTCTCCCATCTCCCAAGGGAAAAGTAGGTTGCCTGGCACTGACTAAAACTGAACCTTTGTGGAAAACCTGGATAACACTAATTAGAATATTGAGTATGGAAAGTTAATTACCAATATTTTTTAGATTGTTTTTTCACTTGTCCAGAATAATGTGATATGAGTTACACTTGCTGTTTAAAATACACCAGCGATGTCTAGCAGCTTTTCTTAGGCCAGGACAAGTTGGATGGTAGCTGTAACTTACCCTGTTAACCAAGAAAAAACCCAAATTAGTGAATACTCACCCTGCTTCGTCTGGTTGTGATTCAGTAACATAAACACTGAATCGCTTCTTGGACTCCACAGCTGCTTCCAACACCCTGAGGACCACCCTGGAGTAGGCGTGTGTCAGTATTCGCTGCCAGGACAAAAAAAATCCACACATTACTTTTGCTGAGCCTCGGGAAAACCTTTACTTTTGTTAGCAGTGTCACGGCTTGCTGTGCAGAACAATGTTGTGCAGAAGCCCCCATCAGACTCCTCTCCCCTCCTGTTCCTCCCTCGCTGCCAGCAACAGCAAAACCCAACAGGAGTGACCCTGCTCCGGCCTACTCACAGCACCATCCCTGATGAAAGGGTGACACAGCTTGGCGATTTTATTCCTCGAGAGAGACACTTTGGTCAGGAAGATCTCCCCGCGCTCGATCATGATTTCTTTGCACTTGGAGTAGTCCTGGGAAAGAGCGGGATGCCCGCTGAGCGGCTGGAGGGTCCCGCAGCAGCAGCAGCAGCAGCAGCAGCAGCGGGGCAGAGCGGGCAGCCCTTACCGAGTACTCCAGCGAGGTGAGGCTGATGAAGCGCAGGAAGAGCTCCCCGCCGGAGGACACGGCCACCGAGGAGTCCACCCGCGACAGGGTGTCGATGGCGTCCCGCAGGCTGTTCCGCAGGCCCTGGATGGTCTCCCCTGGGGAGAGACAGAGACACGAGGTCAGGGCCTCGCCCTGGGGACAGCCGGGGCTCAGCGGGGTCCCCGCCGCGGGGGCACCCGGGCCCACCTCGGTCCTGCTTGAGGAATCCCAGCAGCGCGCGGATGGCGGCCACGGCCGAGGCGACATCGGGGTCGTCCCTCAGCTGCGCCCTGAACGTCTCGATCAAATCTGAAAGGCAACGCGGAGCGTCAGGCCCTGCCCGGCCCTGCCCCGCGCCCCCGTTACCGTCCGTGCCCATCGCCGCCCCTCGGCCCCCGTTACCCTCGGTGCTCATCGNCGGGGCGTCATCCGCGGGCGCCGCAGCCGCTGCTGCCCGGGCGGCGCGATGAGCGCGGGTGAGCGGGGCAGGGGCGCCCGGCCGGGGTCTGGGGGTGCTCCGGAGGGGCCTGGGGGTGCCGCGGCGGGGCTCGGGCTCCTTGTGGGGAAGCAGAGGCCGTGAGCGCGGCCCCGGGGCTTTCCCGCTCTGCTCGGGGCCCGGAGTGACGCTGCTGTGCGGTCCCTTTGCAGATGATGAGCTGAGCCTGCTGATCGTCGTCCTCGACACCAACCCGATCTGGTGGGGGAAGAGGGCCCTGGGAGAGGCTGAGGTACGGCCTTTGGGCTCTGGGACTGCTGATGGCCATTTCTGGGGGAAATTGTATAATTTTCTTTGACTTCTGAACTGCGCTAATATTGTCTGCTAAAGCAGGTATTATGGGTGTCGTAATGCCTTTTGAAATAGCTGTGCAGCGTTCTGTATTCATTAGGGCTTTTTAACAGCAAAAGCTCTTTCTTCATCTTCAAGTTTTTTTTTAAAGCAGTAATTTAACAGGTTTCTTCTGAATTGCTTCTCTGTAAATGTTATTGTGCTACATCTGCTCCGTTCTTTTTTGCAGCAGTTCACCCTGTCGAAATGCATTGATGCAGTGATGGTGCTGGGAAACTCTCACCTACTCATGAATCGCACCAACAAACTCGCTGTTATAGCAAGTCACACTCAGGAAAGGTAGAGCTGCTTCTGAGCACTGCGAAGGTTTCGAGTTTCCTGTATCTGTCTCCTGATTCTCTTGTTTGATGGCAAGAAACCAAATTAAAAGTGTGCAATATATCATTGTCTTAAAAAAAGAAACTAGCTGAAACTGTATAGGAAAAAGTCTTAATGACTTACAAAGCAACAAAAAGGCTTAGAAGGCAGAAGGGAGGTTTAATTACACTTAAAAATATGCAGAGAGAGAATGGTAGATATGTGTGGAGTGGAACAATGAAAGTGGCAGAAGTTCCCTGTTTAGGGGATATTTTTCCCCCCAGATATTTCGGAATCTCAGGATCTGACTCCAAGTTCAGCCAAAGAACTTTGCCAGATCTCTTAAGAGATGTCTCAAAAGGAGGGACATGAATGTGGGTTTTACTCCAGTTTAAGTTGAAGGTCACCTACCTTACATAGCCTCTTTAATGCCTAAAGTATTAAAAGGATTTTAAATTAAACTTGAGAGTATTGTTATCTGCAGCTGGTTCATTTATAGCATTTTTTCTTACATGAATACTTTGTTTTTCCTCTGTTTCAGCCGTTTCCTGTACCCTGGGAAGCGTTGGGCTGCTGCAGATCCCTTTGGAGAGGGAGGCCCTTCCATGGAATCTAACTGCTCTGGCAGCAAGGATGGAAAATATGAATTATTAACAGCAATCAATGATGCAATTGCAGAAGAGATTAAAGACCTCATGACAAAGAGTAAGAAGAAAATTCTAAGCTTAATATGCAGAATTGCGAAACAGTTGGACTGTCAAGGAGTTGCAGAAATGTCCTCTATTTTCATCATATGAATTTTAATATGCTTAAAGTAGACGAGTTTATTGTGTTTGACACTTCAGGACTCTGCATTAGTGTTATTTACCAAAGATAAAAATGTGTAATACTTTGTATTGTTAGATTCAGTAACTGGTTTTATGTATAAAAGTAACTTCTGCTCTTTTTCTTGTATTGCAGCTGACATGAAGGGCCAGCAAACAGAAACCCTGTTAGCAGGATCACTTGCTAAAGCACTTTGTTGTATCCTTTTGATCACAGAATCTTCAAAGCCTTTGTATTTTAAGACTGTTTCTTACAATACTAACCTTTACTGTTTTTGTTTTGTTATAATGCTTAAAACTGAAACATTTGCCTGATAACTGTGGTTTGTGGCTAACAAAATGTTTATTGGCCAAGGTAGTGGATCATGGAGTTATTTCCAAGAATGGAATTTAGATTCCTTAATGCCAGCTAATGTAGACATCAACAAGATGGGCAAAGACCTAAAAGGTAACACCTCTTTTCCTGTTTTCAACACTGAGTAAATATTTTAACCTGAATAACAGGTATGAATGCACATACACACACAAGCGAATATACGTTTGGACACACGCCCATTTCCAAAATTGGCACTAAGAGGTAGAGGTTTATTTTGATCACATGAAGTTGCCTACATTAAAAAAGTTAAAGGACTTGATCAATAGTCCTTAAGGAGATTTTCTGTTGTGTGCAAATAAACTGTAACTGGAATTTCTTTGGAATAATGGGAGGTTGAGAGGAATTAGTCCATAGATAATTGTCACTGGGACTGGAAATAGTTTCATATAGATATTTCATCTGACCTGTTAGATCTAACATCCAGTATATTCTGAGGTGTCATATGCTACAGAATTAAAGGGGTGATACAAACAAGGTGCTGATGCATTTCTCTTTCTTTTTAATATTTAGCCAATCAAGAAATTAAATCAAGGATTCTGGTAAGAACTTGAACTGTCAGTTTTCTTTTACTCTTGAAATCCATGATATCCTTGTAGGCTGACAAGTTTGAGTTTTTATTTAGGTCATAAAAGCTGCAGAAGACAGTGCATTGCAATACATGAATTTCATGAATGTGATCTTCGCAGCACAGAAACAGGTGAAGCTGGCCTTTCTTCCATTTATATTATCTTTTATTTCTGTGTAAAGATAACACAAATGTTAATTTCTCTTATGATTACATAATTTATAGTGCATTCATTGTGGAAACAAGTCATGACAGTAACACTCATAGGGTTGTGTGGGTCCTGGCTAAATTTGTTTTTCATGCATGTCATCTCTTGCAGAGTATTTTGATTGATGCCTGTGTCTTGGACTCTGATTCAGGTCTTCTACAACAGGTACAGACTTGCTGTTCTTATTTGCCATCTATATTAACTCATAAATACATGATGTTAGACAGCTCAACACGTTCTTCAGCTCTTTCCTTTAATCAGGAGTGGGTGTGGAAATATGTTCAGTGGATCTGACAGTTCTGACATGCAGGCCTTGTGCAGTACATGGATATTTTAAAAGCCCTGTTAATGTCATCAAACAACAATCTGATCATTGTCTCTGCTTTGCAGGCCTGTGATATTACGGGTGGCATATATTTGAAGGTGCCCCACATGCCATCCCTCCTGCAGTATTTGTTGGTAAGTCACTTAAAAAACACTTCAGTGTTTTTTGTGCGTCAGATGTGAAATGTTACTTACTTCACTGACAAGATAATACAGGAATCCCAACCCAATTCACAAAATACTTTTCTCTTTCCGTGCAGTGGGTTTTTCTCCCTGATCAAGAGCAGAGATCACAGCTCGTGCTTCCACCTCCTGTTCATGTTGACTACAGAGCTGCCTGCTTCTGTCATCGGAACCTCATTGAAATTGGCTACGTGTGCTCTGTGTGCTTGTCAAGTAAGTTTATAAATATTTAACAGTCTGATTTCTTACATTCGAATGACCTGTTTTAGTGAAAGCCAATTCTTTGATTTTTCAGTATTCTGCAACTTCAGTCCTATCTGCAGTACCTGCGAGTAAGTGTTTATTCTTTGTATTTCAAGGGTGGGTGTGGGAATATGTTCAGTGCATCTGACAGTTGCTTTTCCATATTTTTTTCCAGGACTGCTTTCAAAATATCATTGCCACCTGTCATGAAAGCAAAGAAGAAGAAATTAAAGGTAGCTGCATAGCAACATTATGTAAATGCATCATTACCTCCAGGAATTCCATGAAATGGAACCTACTTGAGAATCTGATGGCACTTTTTACTGGATATGAAAGAGAACTGTATGCAGTGCTATTACTTGTTTCTTAGGGGATAAATATTTAAAATGTATGTCTTCTATGCAGCCTGTTAAGTAACAATCACTGTATTACCATGTAGTCTGTGCTGTGTTAAAAACTAATTCTTAACTGTAAGAGGAACCAGAAGTTACATCCTGGTAAAGAGACACAGCCTGTGAGTTTGAGGGTGTTCTGTCCACTGCAAAGTTTCACACCTTCAAGTTATTTTCAAAGTCGAGAAAGCTTTGATTCTTTCTCTCTGTTGGTGTAAAGTTAAGAATGATAATTTCTAGTGTGTAGGATCAGAATCACAGCACTGTGTTGTTCGGGGGACTTCAACTTCTTACTAGCAATATGAGCCATCATTTTCAAGATGGTTTGTGAGCCACTTGGAAAAAAAAAAGGTGCTAATTGCCCTGCATGTGTACTCACATGTATTCATATTCCTGTGACCCTACTGTCCTTGTGGTATTTCCTTCTCAATTTGATCTCTCTTCATTTGTGAATGAAAAGGCCTCCCTTTGCTTAAAATAACATCAATAAATGCAGACTAACTGGTTAGTCTTCGAGGTTTTATTTTGAAACTGGAAAACAAGAAATGTAGTTGTAATATGGTAACCGGCACACTTCTTATTTTTAGTATGTGGGTTTCCATCTGACATGTGACAAGAACAAAGACTTTTGGGTTGGTGTCTTTTATGGCAGGAAGGTCTGCTGTGTACTTCTGAATGTGGCTTTCATTTAAAGAAACAAACAGTATCTCCTTCTAAAGAGAACTATATAATTTGGTAGTTTAAACTTTCTCCTGAAAGGAATAGAGAGGATTTTTTTTCCACAGAGAAAACAAATTATTTTTTCCTTCCCAATGTGTATACAGGAATTTGTCAGGTCTTGATATTCACATCAGGTTTTGTCACTGTAACAGCTGCAGTGCCAGTTTTTTCTGGGCTTGCCAACGTAACAAGGCGAGCTTTTTTTCATTGACAAAAGCCATTTTGTGTAAAGGCTGTATTTATAATTTACGTTGTATAAAACTTGTAATAAAGACTGTCTCTTTTTCAAATATGGTCAGATATTGCTTTGATATTTAAGGGTGAGCTACATGATTTTCCTGGAGTTTTGTTGTTTGAGTCTCATGGTGTGACGTGACTGACAATGGATGAGGGAGGACAGGTCCAAGTGGAGTCAGGGGAGATGCTGAGGGACAGACATGTCTGGGGTTGTCACCAAATACCAGGAAATAAAACTTTCTAACCAATTTGCAAGCTTAGAAAATCAACATTACTTTATTCAATGTAGAGGTAGATGGGAACCACTCCGTAAAATGTACATCAGTTATGAAAAGTTAATTATTTATACATTCTAGCAAACAAAGGGATTAGTGTTTATTTGCTTCAAGTTGCATACTTCTCTGATTAATTAGTACTCTAATGCCTATTGGTTAATGGTTCTCTTGCTTCTCATTCTAATTAGTCCACATGCTCAGTTTCTCTCTTCCTTTGGGAGTTTCTTGGGTCACTGGTCTCCTACCAGAATTACCTTTTATCTGCTTGGATCTGATTTCAGCACAATTACTGAGCTGGTTTTATTAGTTTTTTCCTTAACTTGGAAGTCCAGCCAGATGTCCTAGCGGTCCATAAATTCTGCATTCTTTTGTGTTCATAATCAGTACTACCTCCCTCTTCCCAAACCATGCTGACTCCCTGCCCCGGGTCTCAGAGCCCTAAACTTTAATTTTTTTTTTTTTCCCTCACACACTTAGAGCTAGTTTGTTAGCGTTATTAGCTTTGTTAATTTGTGACCGGCCCAGGGTCTGGAGCTGCCCCGCCGCCGCCACCGCTCGCCGGGCCGCGTCCCCGTGAGGCGGCTTCCCGCCCTCCGCGTTGCCATGGCGCCGCGCTGGCGCTGCAAGATGGCGGCCGGGC
>VXAX01001481.1:849689-941541 GCA_013399835.1 Leptocoma aspasia | reverse complement strand
GCGGCAAGGGGGCGGCGGGGCGGCCGCCGTAGCGCCATGGGGGTTGCCGGCTTCGGGGCGCTGCTGCTGCTGCTGCTGCGGGCGGCTCCCTGCCCCGGGCAGCTGGCCGGGGACACCGGTGGGTCAGGGCGTGAGCGGCCGCAGGGAATGGCGGCCTCCGGGGGGGCGAGGGATGGGCGGGGGTGTGGGGATGGCGGCGGGATCTGCCCGCGTGGGTGTGAGGGGAGGCGGCGCAGACCCTGAGGGTTCCCCGAGGNCAGACCCTGAGGGTTCCCCGAGGCGCGGCCTTGGGCCCTTCTCCCAAACCCGAACGGGCCCGCCGTGGGGTTTCTGCCGCCGCTCAGCACAGAGGAGGACGGCGGAGCAGTTTATGTCGGACTTTTCAACCTTGGTAAAATCTAGAAAGAAAAATCCAGTGAGATTCCCAACTCCGAACCGTAAACTTGACACTGCATCCACATTCTGAAGGCAGGAGCCCGCAGTTCCTCGATCGTAGGTAGCGGGACATCCCTGGCACAATTCATGGCCCCAAGAAATTAAAAAGTGTAAGCTGAAGTCAGCAAGAAATGGTAAATATGGTGTCGCCTGAGCTGTGTAGTATCTGTGTGGACTGTAAGTGCTATAATGTTATTTTGCTGCCTGTTCACTGGGCATCTTCACACATGTAAACTTGTGGCATAGAAAGCTACACCCACTCCTCCAGCACTTGGCAAGAATGGAAATACAACTCTGTACCAGGCATTACATGATATTTTTCTTTTGTTTGTGACAATTTAAAGTCTAAGAGTGTAAGAATATAGCCCAAGCACAAGATCTATATGTCTAACAGATGTTACCTTTTCCAGTCAACTTGTTTCTTTCTCTTTTTTTTTTTAGTCTTTCAGCCTTCGTTTATTCATATGTCAGGGCTCAGAGTCAATTCATTTTTTCTTGGCAATTCTTCAGGAGTTAATTTTTCTATAATTTTAAGTCCCAGAGATGCAGAGACAGGTAAGAACACTTCAACCCCCTTCTCCCATGTAAATAAATACGTTTTAATTTTTAATATTTTTTGACACAAAAATTACTAGAGGAATGGTAATGCATGTCATTTAGTATCTTAATAGTTACAGAAACAGGAATTTCAGACATTCCTGTGATTAACCCATTAGTTCTCAGTTGGTTCTGTGTCAGCTGGGCCTGAGGGTATACCTGAAGGCACAAGAGGAGTTCAAATGTACTTCTCTTTTCCCAGTCTTTTCTAAATTACAGTGGAATACCTCTAAAATTTTTATTTTGTTATAGGAAAATTGCAGCTTGCAAATTGCAGTGGAAGTAAAAGAGCTGGAGATTGGAATTTGGATGTAACTCCTGGTGTGGTATGTAAAATACTGATTCTTCTGTTATTCCACTTCATTCCAACTTCTCTCTCAGAAGCTGATGAATGGCATAGACAAGAACAATTTAATACAAGCTATCAGAGCTGTCAAACTTTATTTTGTGTTTTTCCAGAACACTTCCAAGGTGACTGTAAGCCTCAGCAGAACTCTGGAGCTGTGTTTGCCCAATGCCACCGAGTGCTGCCCCTCACCTCTGTGCATGGTGGAAACACTCCAGGTTTTAGCTTGCCGTGGTTCAGTGATGCTGGCACAGCTCCTGATTCAAGCTGAGATATTTGCCAACTCTTCCTTTGCAGGAAATGTGTCAGGTAAGTGCTAAAGAGGAAATGGCAATAAATGGAATTTAAAAAAAGGTTTCTACACAGAATAAACTGCAGTGTGCATGGTCTTTTTATTTGGATTTCAGTCCACTTGATCTGATTTTCTCTCATTTCTATTACAGAAAATGCAACTATCATCCCAAACCAGGCATTTAAGCCCTTGGGCTCTTGTCCTTGTAACTTAACAGCTGGAGCTTGTGATATTCGTTGTTGCTGTGATCTGGTACTTATTTCTTATTAAACTTGGATTAACTGTTTTCAAGGTTTCTAGACTCTCCTTTCTGTGGGGAGAGAGAGTACTGAATGCTTCAGACTAGATGGGCCAGAGGGGGTGTTTGGATATTCCAGGATTTCTAAAAGTAAATATGTTCTGTCTAGAAAGCTTGATTTACCTGTAAGTTTGGCTTTATGTTGCCATAAGTATTGCAATTACCTTGCTAAAAAATGATCATTCTTTTTCTTTTCAGGAGTGTACACCAGACTTGCAGCAGTTATTCAGTGGATCATGTTTCACTGGAGTGTTTGGTGGGGATGTAAACCCACTTTATGATCAGCTGTGCTCTTCCCAGTCAATGGAATATACCCCTGAGTGGTTTCCCTTCCTTTGTGTACACTCTTCTCTTGACAACACACCATTTCTTGGCTATTTTTATCATGGTTCTGTGTAAGTCTTAAGAAAATTTATTTTCTCATCACACTCATTATGCAACCAAAAATATAACCTGTCTTTATAATGAAAGTTTGAAATTAGGGTTTTAGGGTGTAAACCTTAAATGCAAGTGGAGAAGTGTAATTGGTAGTATATAAGAACAGGGGACATGAAAGCAAACATGTAATTATTTGTGTGAGATAAAGAGGAAAGCACTGTTTAATTTTTAAACTTGTTTGCAGTTCTACATCCAAAGTTCCTTCATTTAAGATCCCTCTGCAAACTTCTCCTGGGAAACCTTTCACTGGTTACAGAGAAGGAGATCCCATTATAACAGAAGAAGATGAGTATTTTACTGTTCCCCAGGTAATCACTTGGTGCTTATGAGCTTTTGATTCCTCTTGGTTTGTTTGGAACTTCCTGCACCACACTCCTTAGGGCTTTGCATCCAATTTCAGCAACTTGATGTTGGGAAGTGGCGGGTCTATTTGTCACAAAAAAACCCTCAATCAACCAAACAAAAAGCCCAAAAGTCATTATTAAAAGTAAACATTATCCTTCTTCATCCCCTTGCCCATCCCTGCAAAAGGTAATGCATTTTGGAGACACTTGTTGGTTATAATTATTTTCACAAATGAAGATGAAGTCATGGTGTACATTGAAACTACTTTTAAAGCTGTGCTTTTAAAATGTTAACCTCTCTTTGGCCAGAGGCTGAGGTGTTTTTATAACATCAGATAGCTTGCTTGCCAAAGTGTTATGTGTGGCTGTAGTGCACATGTGGGGCATTTTACTAACAAGTAATCTTTAGATGAAAAGCAAGGGGCTAGAAAATCCTTATTTCTGTGAACCCCCCGCAGCAATCCGTGGCTGGACAGTGTGTTGGGAATGCTCCCGTGGCATATCTCCACAAATTTGATGTCAACTGCCTGACCAGCTTGGAGTCTTACAAGGAAGGCCTGCCTCATGACCTGAGGATAAACACTGGCACTGCAGGTATGCTGCAGAAATCCAAGCAGGAATTGTTTCATTGTTTCTCGGAGCTGCTGGAACAGAACAAACCCGAGGGCTGTTGGCACAGTCGCTAAATGTAACATCTGTGTTATCTGGTGGCTGTAGTTCAGCATTTGGGGATGTTCTGTTCCTGCTTCTCATGACCTTCTAGCAAGTGTCCCACTGTTTCCCAAGATTTAGGAGGTAAGGAATAATGGGATGGGCCTTTGTTTCCCATTTAGCTGTTCCTGGTGACTCATTTTCAGACTGTTGCAGAGCCCCTTTTCTGTCAGGAGGGTGCAGCATCAGCGTTTTAGAGTTAGTGAGAAGTGGTTACTCTCTGCATTACAAAAGCCTGTACTTATGAAGAGTCATTCTGGAGTTTGAGATAATGTGATTACCAGCATGAATATATTTTATTTGATGCTCCATAATTGTCTAATTTTGTTAGTCTATATTACCTCTGTAAGATCCACAGTTGATTAGCTGTGCTTTCAAAATACATAAACAGTCTGGGTCTTTACCAAAATTAATTTTGTAAATAATTTCCTACTCAGTTTTTATAACAAGGATTGCACCTTGGATGTGAAAACAGAAATCTTTGTTTGTTTTTCGTTCTCAGACTTCATCCAACAAAATGTTGTCTATAAAGCCATAACTGACAGGGGCAAATTCATCACTGAAAGTGGTAGGTCTCTTCCATTTAATTAATGTTTCTTACTTGACCTGGATTGTATATGAAATAGATTATTTTGATGTCTAAAATTACCTGCTGCAATTCTTAGGAGGAATTTTGTATGTTATCTAAGACTGAAAATGTAAATTGGCTTCCTGCAAAGCAGGAAGAATTTAATTTACTCCCCTTCAACACAATTGGTCAAGAAATCAGGTTCCTTACCTTGCATACATGGGGGATTGCACCACGGCACACTGAAACAGTAAAATAAATTCTCAAAAAGATGAACGTTGTAATTTCCAAAATTTTGCCAAGGTTTTAATGTGTTCTTTCTCAGCTGCAGTAGCAGAGCTTTCTAATTAGAATGCTTTTCATTATGACCTTTTCTCCTTTTCCTTCTGCCAGAAAACCTTGCTGCTGAGGTTCTGTGTCAAAATGTAACTTTTGCAGAACATTATAAATTCATTTGGAAAGACAAGAACATTGAGCAAGTAAATGTCACTGTCTTCCTTGGAAGCTTATGTGATGGAGGTATCATGACATTTCTTTTATGATTTTTGATTTATTTCTTTGCCTTCTGTATGGAGATTTTGTGATAGAATTTCTTATTTACTAATTCTTCTTAAAAATAATTTCCCTCTGACTATAGAAAGAAAATTTTGGCTGATTTCCATTAATTTGTGTTTTAATTTGAATCTTCTATCATTAATGAAAGACAGAAGTTTGTGCCCTACGTAGAACATACATTTTGCTAATTTACTTATTTAAAAGTCATTTTTTTCTTTCACTAGAAATCCTGACACAGAGATTCACAGTCGAATTTCTAAGTTTAAACAGTACTAATGGAGAGGAACTGTTTGAGAATCCAGGTATTAATACTTCATTTTGCCTATTAAAGAATTTGTACTGTACAGATTCTTATCAGTGGTTACATTTTATACTTCTTTTGTACTTCTTTATGTTGCTAGCCTTCACCTTCCTGCCTCACTGCACTGCCAATAGCAGTGAGTGGTTCTTAGGCTTTTGTTGCATAGATATTGATTATTTAAAGTGAGGCCATTCCCACTGTAATGGAAATGTCTTGTCATTTACTTCAAGACTGATAACATTTAAAACTTTGCTAATGCTTATAGATTCTTCTACAGAGTTAACAATTTACCCTTCTGTGTTTAGGGTATCAAGTTGGACAACCAGTAAAAGCTGCAAATCTGAATGCTTCTGATCCTCTTGGAAGCCTAAACATTTGGCAGCCAGGTATTGGCTTGTGAGGTTGCAACTTCAGTTGTAGTTAATGCTAAAATGTTGGAGCTTTATTTGGTTTTTGGATTTTTTAAAACATATTTTAGTTCAAAATCTCTGCCAGACTTTGTTTTTCTTTCCCAAACTTTCAAAGGTCAGTGAGAAAACCTTTAATGCTTTCTTGGAAAATGGAATGATTTGTATCTGTTTTTGAACTCTACCATGCTGAATTTGCATTCTAATATTTGATGTTTTGCACAAAATTGAAAGCTAGAGATCCAAAGGTGGATAATAGGAAAGCTCCAGTAAGATGTTTTCATTTCACAGCTGGCAGAGGTTTATGTGCATCAGCAACTGACAGACCAGTTCTATTTGGAGTAGACTCATACTCTGGGTGCATTCTAGAAGTTGATATTAATGAAGATTGCAGCCTTTTAAGGTGAGCTACACAAGCTGAATTTTTTACCCCTGCTTCATCCCTCCTGTTGATTGTTATGTGACTGTCTACAAGTGCCTCCCATCAGCACTGGTACATTCTTTTTAAATATTCATGTGTGTGTTTCAGCTTTCTGTGGTTAATAGTCTCACTTCTGGTTTTGATAATAATGGTTTCACTCTTTACTCAAATGAGGATTATGTTGGCTGCAATACTTTGCCATTTCTTCCCCTCAATAGTTCAAGTTTATTTTTGTTGTGTGATAACATCTTTCAGATGAAACTGACCTTAGGATACAGTAATATTGCAACCCAGAGTGGTAAGAGTACAGATTTACATTCTGTGTGATGTTACATTGTTACTTTGCAGAGGAAATGTGACTGAGAAATTGAATGCATTAATACAAGCTACTCACGTTGGAAAGAGGGACAATTCCAGTTACAGTGATCTAAATGACTGGGTGGAAATTATACGTAAGTCAGGCTTGTGTTGTTCTTTGTAGTTTAAATATGCCCATACAGTAAATAAAGCATGTCAAAATAAATCCAAATTGTAATTCTAAATACCTAAAGCTAGTGATATGTGTGTCTGTATCCATCCATCCATATATGTGTACACAGAGGCACATAATTCAGTATGTCTGTGGATACTGCATATTTTACTGCCAGCCTGTACACATGAGGCTTGGTGTTTATCCATTGATAAATTACTCCTTTAGGTGTTTTTTATAGAGAGAAACATTTTTTAATGTGTTCCTGTGTGACAGTTACCAGCATTTCACTGGGCTATGAGAATAATCTCATTATGGAATATATAATATTTTCCATAATACTTACCTTTAAATCCCTCTGTTCTCCTTCATAGGTCTTGATCCATTTAGTTCTAATGTGAGCACTGGAGGCTTAAAAGGCATTTGTCCAGATATTCCTGCAAACCTGAATATTCACATAATCTTTGCTAAAGTGGGAGCAGTGCAAGGGATTCCCCAGCAGCAGATTCTTGCTGTGCAGATCAGGTAAAGTGAGCTGTGTCTCTGGCTGTCTGACAAATAAATGCTTCATTTTGAGCCTTGCTTAGCTAACATATCCCAAATAAATTTTACAGACAAAAAGGGTGGGTTTTGTTGCTGGTTTTTTACATGCCTTTCACTTTGCAGCCCAATTCCTTTGATCACAACCAGGTTAGCCTTTCTGCCTCTGAAATGAAAACTAAAGAAAAAATTAATGATTAAAAGCAGATATTCTTTATACTTCACTGAACTATTAAATAAAACACATGATGCTGCCAGCAGCAAGCATACACAGGGCATCCCATCAAGAGTCATGTGGTGGAAGCAACAAGATTGTCCTGTGTTCTGGCTTACCCCATTGCAGAGCTCTTGGGAGCTGAGCTAAATGCTTTATTCTTTCCTGAAACAGGGAATTTTCACTCTGCAAACACTTCCCCCCCTCCACCAAGTCAATCCCTATCAAATAAGTGGGATTCTGTTCCGTTTTACCTCATTTCCAGACTGTGCAAGTTCTCCCCTTGTATGATGTGGAAAATCCAAGCATTATCAACCTCCTCATACTTATTTATGTATAAATACTGTGTGTTTTGTCCTTTCCTGCTTGTGTTTAGGGTCTAAACTTCCCGTTCCAGCCCTCAAGCAATAGTTATGCTTTTTGTTACAGTTACTCAACAGTCTTATGGCAGTTCCAGTGTGGGCTTGGCTGCAGAAACACCCTCAGCTTTCTTCCCATCACAGCTTCTGTTCAGTTCATTGAAGTCCCAGCTCAGCCACCCCTTCCAGTGACAAGGTAGTTTTGGTAAAAACATTGATAATCTCTCATTATATTCAGCAGATGTGAATTGCATTGACCAAAAGGTTCCTTCTTTTCCAGGTATCACCAGATTTATGCAGAGTTTGACTGCAATCAAAATGAGGTGTGCTGGCCACAACTCCTTTATCCACTGACACGCTTTTACACAGGTAAAATTATAAACAATGTGGGATGCCACAAAACATGAAAGGCCATATTTCTTTGAAAGACAATTAGATGTGGGGAGTTATCTGAAAGAATGTTTTTGCATACACTTTTGTCTGTATCTTTGTGTTGTTGTATAAACTAAAATTTAGCTCTCATACGCTTACACTTTTGTTGTTTTGTTTTCCAGGAGAACCATATTCCCAGTGTCTTGCTAAAGGCCTATTTCTGGCATTTCTTGTTTTACTTGCAACAATTATGAGCAACCCTTGGTTTTCTAAATTATGGAACAGATAGGTAAAAATTATGGAGAAGCACTCTTGGATTTTGTAGACTATTTATGTAAACATTTAAAGATACATAAAATCAGTACTTCTACACCATACAGAAAATGGCTGTTACTTAAAACAAAAAGTAATAAACTATTTTTAAGCTCTAGACTCTGTTTGGAATAGCAAAGTCCAGAGTTGACTTCAAGAAGGTGGCAAGTTCAGCCCAGAGGCTGCACCAGAGTTGGGATTGTCCTCAAGGATGGACTGTTGTCCTCTCAAGCTGGTTCTCTTCTCCTACAACTCTTGACAGTAAACCCCTTGTGCCCACCTATTTTTGGAGCAGTGGGCAGACTTCTCACACTTCTGAGAAGTCACAGCCCTTCAGCTGTTTTCATGTGTTGATCTGAAATTCTCTTTTCCAGTTAATGCTTTGCAGTGGCAACCTGCTGTGTCTATGTGCAGGGTGCAGAAAACATCTACTCATTGGCCTTAGCTGATGAAACACAACATTTGGGATTTTCTTGTGGTTTGGATGGGCCACAAAGCTGAGGACTGGAGCAGTTCTGCTATGAAGGCAGGCTACAGTTGGGGATGTTCAGCCTGGAGAAAAGTTTGTGTGGAGACCTCACAGCAACCTTCCAGTACCTGAAGGGCCCTACAGGGCTATGGAAGGCGACTTTTCATCAAGAACTATAGAACAGGACAAGAAGAAATGGGTACAAATTGAAAAAAGGGAAATTAGATGTTAGGAAGACATTTTTACCGTGGGGGTGGTGAGACATTGGAACAAGTTGCCCAGTGANGGGCCGCGCCGCCGCCATGGGCGCGCTGTTCCGCGGCGAGCCCGTGTGCCTGGCGCAGCTCTTCCTGCAGAGCGGCTCGGCCTACGAGTGCCTCAGCGAGGTGGGCGAGCGCGGCCTGGCCGAGTTCCGAGACGTGAGTACCGCCGGGGCCTCTGGGGCTGCGGGGACCCTGAGGGNCTGCTGTGTCTATGTGCAGGGTGCAGAAAACATCTACTCATTGGCCTTAGCTGATGAAACACAACATTTGGGATTTTCTTGTGGTTTGGATGGGCCACAAAGCTGAGGACTGGAGCAGTTCTGCTATGAAGGCAGGCTACAGTTGGGGATGTTCAGCCTGGAGAAAAGTTTGTGTGGAGACCTCACAGCAACCTTCCAGTACCTGAAGGGCCCTACAGGGCTATGGAAGGCGACTTTTCATCAAGAACTATAGAACAGGACAAGAAGAAATGGGTACAAATTGAAAAAAGGGAAATTAGATGTTAGGAAGACATTTTTACCGTGGGGGTGGTGAGACATTGGAACAAGTTGCCCAGTGAGGTTGTGGATGCCCCAGTGTCCAAAGTGGAGCAACCTGGTCTAGTGCGAGGTGCCTCTGCCCACGGCAGGAAGGGCTGGGACTGGGTGATACTCAGATCCATTCCAAGCCCACATGGTGCTGTGCACGGCCAGGACTTGGGCTCGATGATCCTTTTCGTCCCTGCCGGCTCAGCATTTTCTGTGATTCTATGATGTTCTCTCAGTCCTGCATTTCCCCCTTTAACACAGCAGCCTCTCAGCGGTTGCCAACGCACCGGTTGCCGTCCCCGGTAGCTCCGCCGGCAGTGCCCGAGCCCGGCCCGCGCCGCCGCCGCCGCCGGTTGGGGCCGCGTTCTCCGCCCGTTCCCCGCCCCGGAANCGATGGGGCGGTGGGAACTGCTTTTATTCCCGTCTTTCCGCGACTCGGACAGGCAGGTGTATGGCCCGTGCCTGTGTGGCATTCGCCTGAAAGCAGGATCATAGATTTGTTAGGGTTGGAAGGGGTCTCTGGAGATCGTGCAGTCCAAACCCCTGCCAAGGCAGGGTCACCCAGAGAGGTGACACCGGAACGCGCCCAGGTGGGTGGGATGAGTGATGGGAAGTCAGTGTGCAGCCCTGGCCTCCCCGGCACTCTCGGGAGGAATGCTTTGGGATGGCTGTATCCCACCTTTCTCACAGCAGTACCTTAAATTGCGGTTATTTGCAGCGAGATCCCATGGGAGAGCCCCTGACCCATCTGCAGCCTCAGCGGCTTCAGCCTGAGTGTGTGTGCACAGCCGATGGCTCCATCCATCCCACTGATAGAACGACAGAAACAGCTGCTCTATAGGTTTATTGATAACAGGTTCCTGTTCCTGGAGGGGCACTTCATCGTGGAGGAAATTCCCTACCTGCCTGCCCAACATAAAGTTGGGTTGGGCAATAATTGGCCATGTCTCTGTGTTGTCTCATCATAATTATATGATCTTTGCTTGCTGACTGAGACTTTGGAATGTCTTCCAAATATACATTAGAGATGTAGCTTGCAAAATCATTGCAGGGAAAGCTGGGAAGACTTAAATAAACAGTTAGTAACTAGTTAGTAACTATGCTAGTTAGTAACTATGGCAGGGAGGAAGGGGCAGATCTGTAAGAATGATTACATGAATCTATGTTTAACATTTTGATGTCATTCTAGTTACCTGATACACTATTTATGGTAGAAATAATGCATTAGTGATTCTGATTTAATAGCTGAATAAGTAGTCAGAGATATTGCATGTTCATATTATGGGGATGTATGTAAAATTTAATATTTCAGATAGACTGGAAATGCATCACAACAAATTTGTAAAATGGTTTCTTAATTTGAAGCCATTAAGAAATATTTTAAAACTGTCAAAGTAAGATTAGGAATGGTTTCTGCAGTAGGCCTTGTTATTTTGTTGTTTGATTAAAACTAGCCAATGGCATGGATAATTCTGCTTTAATAAAACCAGCTTTGCTATTTGAAGACTTTGTAATCTTTTTAGGTTTTTGTGCCTTCTCAGCTGAATAGCATTTAAAGCACAGAGCTCGTGCAAATTGTCTTCAGGAAGTTGCAGGAACAGCTGAGGTTTTTCTGGGGAGGTTACTATTTCAAACCCCTAATAAGCATTTTGTCCTTCTCCTTCAGCTTAACCCAAATGTAAGTGTGTTTCAGAGAAAATATGTGAATGAAGTGAAGAAATGTGAAGAAATGGAAAGAATACTTGGTGAGCTTTATTTTCGTGTCTGCTGTTTCTCACCTGTGGCATTACCAGAGTGGCACTGCTGTGAAGGTTTCAGCTACAGGTTTTTTAACCTTCCCAGGTTTTGTAAGCTGTGAAATTTACTTTACACTAAATATGGATCTGGGGTTTTTTTAAGCTCAGAGGTAAAGAACAATTGCTAATGTGTTGCTGATAAATAGATGAGGCTGTTTCAGTGTTTACTACTTAAAACTCTGCTAGGAAAAGGGAAGCTTTACTGTGGACATTTCCTTGACTGTAAGATATTCCCTGTTTCTTCGTGTTGTGTAACTCAATGCTGTTAATTTTCCAGGCACCCTCAGAAATACTTCAAGTTATTGATAATTGTGTTCTCGTGGTAGTTAATGAATAGAGAAGGTTATGCAAAGCATTAGAACCAAGATACAGATATCTTCAGTGTATCCTGAGGAAAAGTTACAATTAAAGGATTCCTTTGATTGGAATCTCTCATCAGAGGCATGTGCTGGTCATGCCAGCAGCTATTTTGGCAGTTCCCCTGCCCAGTGTGAGTTGCATTTGTTGTCAAGGTTGCTTAAGCTGCTTGCTTTGAGCACTTTTTACTCCAAACATGGATCAGCGAGCAGCAAGTCTGTTTCTGGCAGAAAGTGACACAATTGCACCATGAGCAGAAAGTGACACTGTGCAGCAACAAAGAGGTTCTGTGAAATGGTAAAAGCTTCTTAGAAAGTACTTGTTGGGAAAGAGAAGCCTCTGAAGTTTGCTTGCTTCTGCAGACTCCCAAGGCAGGAATAGTTTGTGTGCTTTATCCCCACTACTCTTTAAGTTCTTCTTTTTTGAAGACTTCTGTTGTGTGCATTGCTGCTAAAATGAGTGAATAAAAGAGCCAGGGCTTGATGCTGCAGTGTGATTAGCGCCATCAAGAATAGCTGAAGGTCAACACTGCAGCACTCTAGGGAAGTGTAGGCAATGCAGTTTCCTTTCTGATTCTGTTTTTCTTCTCACTCCAGGGTATTTAGTACAAGAAATTAAAAAAGCAGATATTCCACTTCCTGAAGGAGATGTTGCTCCTCCTGCCCCCTTGCTGAAACACATTTTAGAAATCCAGGTAACTTCCGCTAAACAGATGCCAAAATCTTGGAACTTAATTTCAAGCTTAATGACTTGCTATCTTATTACTTATGATTTAAGTTATCGGGGTGTGGCAGGGGGGGTAGAAGCATTTATTTTTTCCTTTTTGTCTGATTGCTTGCTGCCAGTGTGACTTCAAAGCCCGTGAGGTTTTGATATTAACACAAAATTGCTGCAAAAGGGTCAGAGCAAACTCAGGGAGCATGCACTCATCCGTTGTATTTTGGTGGATTGGCACATCACACTGTTCCAGTCAGATTGTCTGTAGATGCAGTCCCTCAGCCTTGTTTATTGCTTTGGTGCTTAATTAAGGCTCTCTGTACATCCAAAATTTCCAGGTGTGTGGGAGTTTTACTTGCCCAAGGCTCTGCAGATGCTGGTCACAGAGCAAAACGTGGTGCTGTGTTCTCTGAATGCTTTTTCTGGTGTTGCATTCAATGTAGAAGCTTGTAAAACACAGATCTAATTTTGAATAACATTCTTTTTTGTTGTAATTATGTTAAAAGGATAAATGGGTATCTTCCACTCTGTGCTATCTGCAGTTCTAATTCCAGGTCTGCATTATTTTCATACAAATTAGGGGCAGAGCAGCAGGCTGAACAGATGCCAGTGGAGGATCAAGTGTACTCAATACAAAGCAATCTTTGGCAGACTGAGGGATAAAACCTATGGAGCTGTAATTAATTAAGAAATGGGAAACTCCTATCACTGTGTCAAATTATTATATGTTGAAAATGACTCTGTTTTCCAAAATCCTGTAACTGATTCTGTGTCTTTTCTTTACTCTGTGTCTTAGGAACAGCTGCAGAAGCTGGAGACAGAATTGAGGGAAGTAACTAAAAACAAAGAAAAATTGAGGAAAAATCTGCTTGAACTGACAGAATACAAGTACATGCTACAGATCACACAGAATTTTGTCAGGAGAACACCTGAGGTATTGCTTGGGGCGTTTGACAGCGATTGTTGTTGTGTGGCATTCTGTGATTTTCCCTGTTCAAGTGTTTGAAAATGAAGGTGTAATTGTGTTGTTTTGGTGCATAAATTGTGCTAAGAAATTTACAGTGTAATTTTGCAGCACTGACTATAATTGTTAAGAGCACTGCACTTGAGATCCAGGATCTCTCTGTTGCCTGAATTGAACACGGAAATGAGTTTTATATTTTTAATTAAACCGTTTACCTAATTACCTTTTCTTTTTTAGAATAAAAATGGAATGAGAGTTTTTTTTTTTTTCTTTCCCTTCCTGAAAGCAATGAGTGCTCTTTCTTTCTATTTGCTAGTATGAATCCCATTTACATGGGAATTGTGAAGAACTTCCTTCTGTGGAAAATGAGCCTTTGGTGGATTACAGCCGCACGCACAGACTGAGTGCCTCACTGGGGTGGGTATGGCATGTGCTGTTTCAGAAGTGCTTGATGAGGGGCTGTAAAGAATGGGTTGTTCTCTTAAAAGGTGGCCTGTAGTGATTTCAGGTGTGCCAAACAGTTTTAGACAGGACAGGAGCCTGGCCCCAATGTACCGTTGTAACAAACCCAGATTATTTGGAGAGAGAAACAGGACAGTGCCCAAAAAAGCTGTCACAAAGCTTCCATCAAACCAAGGACGTGTGTAAAAGGAAATCTCTAAATCAATACTTCCTTCTATTGTTTAAACTCTTTTTCTATGACAAACACACAGTGTTTTAATCACCTGACAGTGTAAATGTAACATTAATTCTGTTGCCTTTGAAATGCTGAATGGATACTGCTGTCTATGGCATTGTTATGAGAGGGTATTTTCCAAGAAAAAAGAAATAATCTCACTATCACAGAAATAACTAGTTGTAAGTAATTCTAGTTGTGTGCTCAGGTCTGTAGGCTGTTTATTTTGCGAATAAAAATTTTATATACCAGCTGGTATTTTCTACACCAGTTACTTCCTGTTCAGGGTGATGCTTCCTTCCCTAGCTGTGGCAGATACTAAATTCTTGTGGTGATGTACTCTGAATTTCAATTTTTTTTTCTTGTAAATTTTATCTTATATTCAATTTTTTCCTTTTCCTAGATTCATATCTGGGTTAGTTCACATAGCAAAGATTGAAGCATTTGAAAAAATGCTGTGGAGAGTCTGTAAAGGCTATCCCTTTCTTACCTATGCAGAGTTGGATAAGGCTCTTGAAGATCCGGATACAGTGAGTAAACATTGTAATGATCAGTTTATTTCATTTGTACTTTTCACATGATTTGGAAGAATTGCTGCTCAGGTCTGTCTGCAGTAAATGGAAATTATTTCCCTGTGCTCTTGGAGGAAAAAAGTATTTTGAAGTATTAGAATTTCTAAGATTTTAAAATTCAAGGTTGTAGAAGTGGCAATTAATTTGTCATGGTTCAGCTTGAGGAGTGCAGAGCTTCATTGTGGAATAGTGGTGACTTTGATTGGCCACCTTGGTCAACATACGTGGCAGAAATGGCTGCTTGGACATTTATTAACTAGGTCTGTATAGTGCATTGCCTTTTAATAGCCATTCCACTTGTTCATTCAGTAGTTAAGAAAGAGTCAAGTATAGCTAGTTTTCTGTGAAGTTTTTTCTGTGAACTTTTGTATGAACTTTTCTGTGAACTTTTTGAATCTTTTGTAAATCAATTATAGCAGCCTGATCTGTCACTTTTTTTTTTTTGCTTGAATTCTAATTTGTTACCTTTTTAATATACTCTTTTCTTACTAAGAATTCTGAGATAGTAAAATATAATGTCTCATTGGTTTTCTCTGGAAATTTTTTTCTGGTTTTCTCTAATATTAAAAAAAAGATATTGTCACAGTTGAATTTTATTGTTTGATCTTCACTAAATGGATGGAAGATTAATGCTACTAACACAGCTTTTTCTAGTTGTTCAGCTTTGTTATTTAGCTCTATTATTATGTCACAGTGGAATTGCTGGTTAAAACATAATTTATCAGCTTTACTTTTTATGGTTTTTTAGGGTGAAACCACAAAGTGGGCTGTTTTTTTAGTGTCCTATTGGGGCGAACAAATTGGTCAAAAAGTTAAGAAGATTTGTGACTGGTAAGAAGTAAATCTAATATATGTACATTCCTTTATACCTGGGGTATTTTCTAGTTGGTTTTTTTCCCCTGCACCCCTTTCTTATAAGTGTTAACTTTTATACAAGGCTTTTTGTGTTAGATTTGTTCCTTCCCTTACTGCATCCAGCTCTATAATTACGCAGTGTACAAATAAATATATGAGTCATTTCACTTGCAGTCTTTACCAAGTACAGGCAAAATGCTGCCTCTGAGTTGAATCTGTTCGACAGTTATCAAGTGGTGTGTTGCAGATTTGGCTGTGGCAGGGGGTTGGGGGATGTGTTTTGGTGCAGTTTGTTATTAATGTGGTCATTTAACAGAAGCCTGTGTCCTGCAGCTATCGCTGTCACGTGTACCCCTACCCCGACACCACCGAGGAGCGCCAGGCCGTGGTCGAAGGACTCAATGTTCGTATTCAGGATCTTGAAACTGTGAGTAAAGAGCAGATTTTCCTTTTGCACCATAGGAAATCATTTGATGAATCACAGTGTTAAATATAATTTCTAAGATACATGCAGCTTTGGAGCTGATGGGACAGTAAGTTGTGTCCCTGGTCTTGTGTTGCACGTATCTGTTAAACTTCACAGCACTTGGCATTGCCTTCTGTTTTCAGCAGAGGTTTGCTTACCCTCCTAAAAACATGGCCCAGGACTAGACACATATGACACACGACATGTGTGGCTCTTGCACAACCGCTGTCACATTCTCAGAGATCTTTGGTTTTTCCTCAAACAAAGGTGCTGAATAAAACTGAGGAATACTTGCGCCAGGTCTTGTATAAAGCATCGGAATCCATCTATACTTGGGTTATCCAAGTGAAGAAGATGAAAGCCATTTACCACGTCCTCAACCTGTGCAGTTTTGATGTCACAAATAAATGTTTAATTGCTGAGGTTTGGTGTCCAGTGGCTGATCTCCAGAACTTGCGCCATGCATTGGAGGAAGGCTCAGTAAGTCACCTGATTGCTCATTGGTGGTAAAGCTTTTATCTTGAACTAACTATACACATAAGGAAAGAAAATAATTATTAACAATAAGACTAAAAGTAGGCACAGACAGATCTGGGTCTCTGTATAAAACAATTTTTTTATAAGCAGAGCCTTTTTTTAGTGTTGTGTGTAGTGTTTTTTTCTTTTTTTTCTTGAATAACTTCTGTATTGGACCTGAGTCCAGCTGGGCCCACAGTGTTATTTGCAGTCATGCAGAAGGTGCCAGTTCCTTTGCATTGGTTTTTGGTTTATGAGAGAAAATTGTAATAACAAATTTTTGCTTTATAATATTGTGACTGATAAGTCTCATCTGATACTTGATATGAAGTAAGAATTAGAACACTGTGCATAATCTGCTTTTAGAGGGGGTACAAAGGGATAAATGTTAAACTTGGGGCATAATTTAATGGTATTTTAGGATCACTGAAACTGCTTATAGAGCAGATGTTTTCACTTTGATTAGATTAACAGAGATCTTACACCAATATATCTTCTGTCTGTAATTAGAGGAAGAGTGGAGCTACAATTTCCTCATTCATGAATATCATCCCAACAACACAACCCCCTCCAACTTTGATACGTACCAATAAATTCACCTCAGGGTTCCAGAACATTGTTGATGCTTATGGAGTTGGAAGCTACGGGGAAGTTAATCCAGGTTGGTCCTTCTGAAAGCTGAGCTGTGATCTGTGCTCTCATGGCTGCTTGCCTTGCTGAATTGGACACTGGCAAAGGCCAAATGGTGACAATCATACTGCTTGTTAGTGGCTGCTTTAAAATTTCAGTAGCTCATCAGAAGCACAAACAGTGCTCTAAGCAGCAAGATGGGATTTGGTTTTGCTGAGTTATTTTAGCATGAAAGGTAGTGATAATAGCTGTATAATTTCTCTTCTATATGTTTTACTTTGGGTAAGGAAGATATTTAGGGGGAAAGAAAGGGAAGGTAATGGTAATTGATCTTACTGAAGTGTGGAGCTCATCACTTGAAAGATTCAGCTTGTTGTAGAGCCCACTTTAATATATACTTGTAGCTATGTTGACTGGGTCATTCTGCACATAAGAATATACCTTATAATACAGACCTGAAATACCCACAGAGGAAGAACTGTTTGGTTGGGTTTTATTTCCTGGGCTCATATTACTACCCTCAGAATTGTCACCTACTGCTCAACTGTGAAGTTGGCATTTCCGCACAATAAACAAGCTTTAAACTGAGTTAAATTTACAGTGTGGGGGAAAGGTCCATGAGTAGGGGATGGAAGGTCTTAAAAACTTTGAGAGATTTAGGTAAGGGATTGCTTGGGGATAATGCAGACAGAACACCATCTGTTGTGCTGTGCCTGAAATCTGCTGTGTTGCCCTTGCAGCTCTCTACACCATCATCACTTTCCCCTTCTTGTTCGCGGTTATGTTTGGGGACTTCGGGCACGGGCTGCTCATGTTCATATTTGCACTCCTGACAATACTGTATGAAAACCACCCTAGGTTAAAAAGAGCACAAGATGAGGTAAAAGGAATTACAAGTTATTTACTTCCCATCCAGCCAGATCATTTGAATAGTCACTGTGTTTCTGAAAAGTACTGTTTTTCGCATGGGTATTTAATTAGGTTTTTTCCCATTCTTTTAGGATTTTCTGTGTTAAAAGCCCCCATATTCCATGAGATTAATGTAATGTTTTAAACTATTCACTTTCCCTGAAAGAGCAGAAATAATCAAGTTGTAATGAAAGACTTAGAAAAAAATCAATTGATGTTTTTAAGCTTGTCTTTCCTTCTACAAGGGCTACTCAGTGATGTGTTTTACAGAATGTCATTACAGTGGCAATGTGAGGAGAAAATGATTTTTCAAATTCCACTTCTTGTTGTTTATAAAAAGAGTTGCAGTTTGAAATTTATTAAACTTCACTTTAATTTTTTAATCATATGGGTTGGAATGCAGGAACACTTGCATCTCTCATTAGAATTATGCTCAATTAAGAATACCTGCAAATGTGTAATTTCTTGTAAAGTAGTGCCAGGAAGGAAATAGCTTAAAAAGACCCTTCCTTAATGTAAGGACACTGGTGATAAAAGTCTTAGTGTGTGTCATGGGAGCTCATATTCCTTAACAACTGTTCACAGATAGATTTTAGTTTTTAGAAGTCTTTGTGTCCAAAAATGTGTTTCTCTTAGACATGTCTAGCTAACCTTTGCTCACATAGCAGATGATATTCTCTATTTTTTCTTTTTTCCCCAATACTGACAGATAATGAAAATGTTATTTGAAGGCCGATATGTGATATTGTTAATGGGGTTGTTTTCTATATACACTGGATTGATCTATAATGACTGTTTTTCAAAGTCAGTAAATATATTTGGATCTGGATGGAATGTTTCAGCAATGTTTGAAAAGGTTTGGAGGTGAGCAGCATGTTTGCTATACCATTAAACCAGGGATGTATTTCCTGCAGCAGTTTAACCCTTTTGTTCACATGTTTTAACTATGCTGTTATGGTTTGTCTTTACATTGACATTTTAGTTTATATTTTCTGGGTGTGTGTGTGTATGTCTATATAAAGATTTTCAGAGGAATAGAAAACACAGGTCTAGTTTTTGACTTACTTGTCCTAGGTCATGCTTCTGGAATGAATAGTTGAGCAGCATTAGCCTCTACTAAAAGAAATTAACTATTAATGAAGTAAATTAATTACCTGGCAATCATTGGTCTCTGCACAGCTTTTCTTGATAGAAAAAAAATAGTCTGTGTGAATTGTCAAATCTACATTGTCTCAGAGTGGGATAACTTCACTGATTGGAGGTGACATGACCCTTTGGTATTTAAATGTTCACAGCTTGCATCTCATGGTGCCTTACAAAACAGGATGTGGCTTCAAATAGTCAAGACCACTGGCTAAAATTTGAACAGTTTGTGTGTGCTGTGATAATGAAAAACTATATGCAAATGAAGTAGAAACTTCCTCAAATCCAAAAGAGAATAAAGGTAGCAATTATTCTTTGGGTGTTTGACAGTGGATTTTATGCAAAAGCAAACTGTGAACTTTTAAAATGAAACTTTGAGTTCTAGGGTAATATGGAATAAAATCCATAAACTTTGGTTTGAAGGATAGTGAATGTGAATTAAGCCCAGATTCTGAGGTTCTAGGTGGCTTTTTTTTTGCCATTGTTTGTATTAGTCAGGACTTTTGGGCTTAGAAATCCTTCCACATTTTTAAAGTGTGACCGGGGGTGAGTTAGGTAAAGGAAAGCAGGAGCATGTCCTGCAGAACTGAAAGTATGTTGTCATTATGTTTAAAGTGTCAAATCTGAGTGTGTTTTTCTTTCACTGCAGCAATAAGGATCTGGAATCTAATCGATATTTAGCACTGGATCCAAATGTTTCTGGTGTCTACAATGGAGTTTATCCCTTTGGAATCGATCCGGTTAGTTCCCTTCTTTTTAATTATCCACTTGTGATGATCAGTCTTTGTCCATTAGATTTTGGTATGTGTATAAGTAAGATAAATCTGACTAAGAAAAAATACATCTCTGTTTGCATTCTCTGTTCAACAAGACATTTTCTTCTGACAAGTCAAAGATTGAACTATTTTTACAAAACTCAAATTCCAGTTGTGACCTCCATTTGAGGTAGAATTCTGGTCCCCAGTTGAAAAAGGATACTGGTTTATTCCTGCTGTTGTGGTGTTCTTCAATGCTGGTTTGGTGTTTTCTTCTTCAGATATGGAATTTGGCAAGCAACCGTCTCACATTTTTGAATTCATTCAAAATGAAAATGTCTGTGATCTTTGGAGTGACTCACATGACATTTGGAGTTATATTGGGGCTGTTTAACCACTTGTAAGTACAAGAAGTTAAAATAATATCAACACTGTATTTTTTGTCAGATCTGGAATGATAACAGTTCATCTTGTAAGAGAAACTGGAATTATTTTTTGAGAACAGAATAAGAGTAATTGTGAAAACTATTATTAAAAACAGACAGTAATGGAGAGTCTTCCTTCACATATGTAAAATGACGGTTAATATTATACTAAAAAATCCCCAAACAAATTAATACAAGACTTTATTTCACTTGTTGGTAGATAAAAATATGTGCTTCTTAGAGTTTTTATTTCCACTGAAATACCTGATAAAATTTCACTGAATAGAAAGAAATCAGCTCTGGATTGTAATCTCAGTCTTGCTGTTTAAAAGTGCTTTGTTTATTGAAATCATATTTAGGCTGTGTTGGTAAAACTTACTTTTATTTTTTCCACATTTCTACCTTTCAGGCATTTCAAGAAGACCTATAATATTTATTTGGTTTTTATTCCTGAACTTTTATTCATGTTGTGCATATTTGGCTACCTGGTGTTCATGATCTTCTTTAAATGGTTGGCATACTCTGCAGAGAACTCGACAGCTGCCCCCAGTATTCTGATACAATTTATTAACATGTTCCTGTTTCCTAGTGGTGAAACAAAGAGCTTCTTCAATGGCCAGGTGAGTAATGCTCTTCCAAGCTTTTGGAAATCCTGTGTTCCCTATGCAGTTAACACTTTAAAGGAAAAGGGGGTGGCTTTTCTTGCTTTGCATTTTGTGATCTAATCTAATTTTCCTCCCCCCCTCAACAGATTCCTCTGCAGAAGTTTTTACTTAGTGTTGCTTTAGTTTGTGTTCCTGTAATGCTGCTTGGTAAACCACTTTATTTATACTGGTTGCACAGTGGAGGCCGAGGCATAAGAATGTACAGGGTAAGTACTGAAAGACACACACATTTCCTCAGTGTAGGAGAGTTCAGCTGCTGTTTCATTGCACAGAGTGTGTCCTTACTGGGTATTTCATAGAATGGGTTGGGTTGGAGGGGAGCTTAAAGCTCATCTCCTTTTACCCTCTGCAATGGGCAGGGACACCTCCCACTATCCCAGGTTGCTCCAAGCCTCTCCAGCCTGGCCTTGGACACTTCCAGGGATGGGGCAGCCACAGCTTCTCTGGGCAAACTGTGCCAGAGCCTCACCACCCTCATAGGAAAGAATTTTTTCTGGATATCTATCCAGTTTGAACCCATTACTTACCAGTTTCTGCTCAGTTTGGAAAGTTTTGGACTGAAACACATAATAGTACTTTGTTCCTCTAAATCCTTTTGCCTTTGCCTGTTACTACATTAAGTAAATTTAAAAAATGACAGTGGCAGCCTGCTTGAAGATACATTACATTCCCATTTTGCAGAGTGGCTACAAGCTTGTCCGAAAAGAAAGTGAGGAAGAGCTTTGTCTCCTGTCGTGTCATGATCTCGAAGAAGGTGGCAGTCACTCAGACAGCGGGCACAGAGAGGGGGATGCAGAGGAGGTAATGGTTTTATTTAATCTCTGGTTTGTATGTTCTTAAAAGCAAATTAGAAGTGGTAGTCAATAGACAGCCTGTACACTGCGTGCTGAGAAGTTTTGAAGAAACTCAGCTGAGCCTTTACAAAGACCTTGGTGCCCAGATGGAGTTTACTTACAGCTGTTTGTTTCTATTTTATCATTATTTTTTTGTATTTTCAGACTGGTATTTACAGTAAACCACAACCTGTCTGTAGTAGAGAACAGAAAGAGTGTTTTATTTGCAGTTAAGACTCTGCATCTAGGAGTACAGGTTTTCTTATATTGAAGAGTGGGATAAAAATCCTAGGTTTTGTCTGGTTTTATGGATTTTTAAACATGAGGCAAAGTGGTGACCGCTCAGCTTCCTGTTAATTAATCTTGGCTTTTCATCTGGACAAAAGTCTTTCTATGTCTGCAAATTGCATCTTGTGATGAGGATTATTGCTAATGGGGGCTGGGGCAGCATTCCTACTCCCACCCACTGCTGCTATTTAGTTTGGGCAAATTTTTAAAGGTATGGGCAGATTCCACTGATTCCATGTGAATTGAAAGACAAAGAGTTGCTTCAGTCTCCTAATGTGCAGAATATGTATAGTTCTTGTCTCACTGTGGTAGTAGACTCCTGTTTCTTGTGTTTAGAAAATACAAGAATTATTTGCTCAAATGAAATATATTATACAAAGTAAGTGTTGAAATTTTCAGTAATATCAGTTTTGAAACTATTAGTAACAAGTATTTCTATTTAGGACTTAGACTATTAATGTGGTTATCTTTCTATCAGTAGCATTACTGATAATTACCACTGCTTTTAAAGATGAAAAAATTTATATTGTAGAGTTAGAACCTCAATAGAATGGGAATTAGAACCATGGCTGGTTATAGTACTTAAAGTTTTCAAATATTAGGTCATAGTCCTTGTGGAAAACATAAATTGCATTTGTTTTTATCTATCAACAAGGTAATACTGGAAAACTGTAGCATCTGATGGTTTTTTTTTTAATGTTATCTCTGTAATAAGGATCTTCTACACGGCACACTTTTTTACTTGATATAAAACCAGTTTATTACTCTTCAATGGAATTCTTCTTCCATATAATGAGGATTTGCAGATGAATGTTTTTCTTCTCTCATGTTTTGTTGTCTATGTTGTTAAAATTGATACAAACGTATTTTTATCTTTTAGCTGAACTTTGCAGATGTTTTTATGAATCAAGCAATTCATACCATTGAATACTGTCTGGGCTGCATCTCTAACACAGCCTCATACCTGAGACTCTGGGCATTAAGTCTTGCTCATGCACGTAAGTGGGGGTGGGTTTTTTTGGTATTTTTTGTTTTTTTTCCTACATCTGTATTTTTAATGCTGTTAGAGGGAGGCTGGCATGTTCAAGTGATATTACTATAAAATACACTTTTTCTTAATTAAAAAAAAACCCTATTTCAACTAATCGTGATCTATGGAAGCCTCCAAACTAAAACTGTGACTTTATGTGAAATATTGCTCTCAGTAGATCTGGTTTTGACACTTTAAACATTTGAGGGGATGGGGGCAGCTCTCTGGGGAGGGGGATTATAGTTCCCATGTTCAGCAGGTGCTCTTCTGTTGATTAAATGAACAGGTCAGAGTGGTTCAGTGGGTGAAGGCACTCAGTACCAACATTAATTATGGCAACTTTTTGGTTTTTATTAGAGTTATCAGAAGTTCTGTGGCAGATGGTGATGAGAGTGGGTCTCCGTGTGGATACGAAGTACGGTGTCTTGCTGCTAATCCCTGTGATGGCATTCTTTGCTGTGCTGACAGTTTTTATTCTGCTGGTCATGGAGGGGCTTTCTGCTTTTCTCCATGCTATACGACTTCACTGGTACATCCTTTTTTTCTATATACCACTTCAGCATATACTGTCTTGTTTAAGGGGAATTTTTATTATTTTATTATTTTTTATTATTATTATTTTTATTATGGCAAAATTTTAGGTATCTTATTAGAAAGGGAAAGAGTAAAATTCAACAGCCTCATTGCTACTGAAATATGTTTATTTAGTTGTATTAAATAAGTGGCTTGTTAGTTGGATTTGATTGTTCCTCTGGAATATTTTCAGTAGATTCAAATATTATATTGGCTTATGATGCATTTTAACTTCAACCACATTCACAAAATATAAGTACATTTGATTTGTAGTATTGCAGCTTTTCATGATGTAGAATATTAGTAATTTGGATAAGTATTTTTAATTTCAGTCTGGTTATCTCACTATGTGGTTTCAATCCATTTTTTTGATTCAACAGAACATTTCTATTAGTGAGTGGGGCTGCCAACCCTTAAGTATTTTAATCCTTTCTTAGTCTTGGTATCACAAGCTCTGCACTTTGGAATGGATTCAGAGCATGTTTAGTTTGAAATCTGATGAAATTTACAATTTAAACAAAGGCATATAGTGTCCAAACGTACCTGACAGATTGCCCTCATGATATTGCATGTTTGCAAAACAATTGACTACAACTCACTCAGAAACAAATGAGTGAGCCAGAAGTAAGAAATAAGCCATTACAGCCCAGTTTAGTGTGTGTGGATCTCCTGAGAAACAGGAGTTAAATAACAAAAATAATAAAGCTAGCCTAGGACTGCGATGGGAAGGTTAAATAGCTGCACAGAAAACAAGTGAGAAGGTTGGAGTTGGTTTTGTTCAGTTTTTTGGGTTGCACAGTTCTGTGTGTTGACGTCTAATTTTGGATTCACGTACAGATTCTGTTTTTTTTGTCTTGTTTCAGGGTGGAATTTCAGAACAAATTCTACTCCGGTGGAGGATACAAGTTTACGCCTTTCTCTTTTAAGCACATTTCTTTACATTTTAATAAAGATGGTGCATTATAATTTGGCTGCTGTCAGCAGAAATGTTTGGAATTGTCTGCAAATAACTGCGTGCTTGGATCTTGCCTATGAATGGTTTCTTGTGGAACAAAGTGGTTTTCACTGATTGCCTTATAATGCAGCCAAACAATTTTGTAAAACATACCTCCCATAGAAAGACATAGCAGATCTGGAGCATCTTGTAAAATATATAGATATAAAATGTACATTTTTCTTGATAAACTAATGTTGTAAATTAATTTTATTCTTAAAAAAGAAAAATTGTTACTGCTTGTCCTGAAACCCATGTAGGCTTTTTTTTGAGTCTCTTTATTTTCTTGAATGGTTACTTTTAAGTTATCTGAAGACTTTTCATTATATTAAACATTCATTACTAATCACATTACTTGACCCAGCTGCATCTTGTGCACTTTGGGAACCATTCAACAATGCAATAGAAACAATGTCTTGTTTTCAGTCTGTATTCCAGGATGATTATGAAGTGTAAATTTATACACACCAATGCAATGTGCTCTTTTTTGGCCATATTTAAAATTGCACTGGAACCATTATCTCTTCATTCTGGGTTCTGCCTAGACTTACTACTTCAAACTTTCGGAAGCCACACTGATATTTATATTTAACGTTATGAAAGAAGACAGGATTAGAAGTATTACTCCTCTTTTTTTTCCCTGAAGTGAGGAAAAACTTTTGCACATGGAATAAAGAACTGGCCTCGATCCCTGTTTCTGTTTGACTGTAAGGACACATAAACAGCACTCCCTGATGTTGCAGAACCTAATTTATACCGCATAGGTGGACAGGGGTCGTTTATATTATTTTTGTATCAGTGTGAAAATGGGGATATTGCCATGATATTTTAACATCTGTGCCATACGAACAGCACAAATTAAATTTTGCACTTGTTTCATATGAATTCCCAATAAAGCCTCGTTTGCGCTGTGCCGAGCGGGCCCTGTGTTTGTCCGTACCCTTTTCCCTGCCTCAGGCCGCGCTAAGGGGCACGAGCGGCCCTGAGGGGCGGCCGCTGCCGGGGGGAGCAGCGCTCGTGAGGGCGGCGGGCGCTGAGGGGCACGAGCGGCCGTGAGGGGCAGCCGGGGCCGCGGGGGAGGAACGGCCGTGAGGGGCGGCCGGGGGCCAGGNTTGTTTTTTTTCCTACATCTGTATTTTTAATGCTGTTAGAGGGAGGCTGGCATGTTCAAGTGATATTACTATAAAATACACTTTTTCTTAATTAAAAAAAAACCCTATTTCAACTAATCGTGATCTATGGAAGCCTCCAAACTAAAACTGTGACTTTATGTGAAATATTGCTCTCAGTAGATCTGGTTTTGACACTTTAAACATTTGAGGGGATGGGGGCAGCTCTCTGGGGAGGGGGATTATAGTTCCCATGTTCAGCAGGTGCTCTTCTGTTGATTAAATGAACAGGTCAGAGTGGTTCAGTGGGTGAAGGCACTCAGTACCAACATTAATTATGGCAACTTTTTGGTTTTTATTAGAGTTATCAGAAGTTCTGTGGCAGATGGTGATGAGAGTGGGTCTCCGTGTGGATACGAAGTACGGTGTCTTGCTGCTAATCCCTGTGATGGCATTCTTTGCTGTGCTGACAGTTTTTATTCTGCTGGTCATGGAGGGGCTTTCTGCTTTTCTCCATGCTATACGACTTCACTGGTACATCCTTTTTTTCTATATACCACTTCAGCATATACTGTCTTGTTTAAGGGGAATTTTTATTATTTTATTATTTTTTATTATTATTATTTTTATTATGGCAAAATTTTAGGTATCTTATTAGAAAGGGAAAGAGTAAAATTCAACAGCCTCATTGCTACTGAAATATGTTTATTTAGTTGTATTAAATAAGTGGCTTGTTAGTTGGATTTGATTGTTCCTCTGGAATATTTTCAGTAGATTCAAATATTATATTGGCTTATGATGCATTTTAACTTCAACCACATTCACAAAATATAAGTACATTTGATTTGTAGTATTGCAGCTTTTCATGATGTAGAATATTAGTAATTTGGATAAGTATTTTTAATTTCAGTCTGGTTATCTCACTATGTGGTTTCAATCCATTTTTTTGATTCAACAGAACATTTCTATTAGTGAGTGGGGCTGCCAACCCTTAAGTATTTTAATCCTTTCTTAGTCTTGGTATCACAAGCTCTGCACTTTGGAATGGATTCAGAGCATGTTTAGTTTGAAATCTGATGAAATTTACAATTTAAACAAAGGCATATAGTGTCCAAACGTACCTGACAGATTGCCCTCATGATATTGCATGTTTGCAAAACAATTGACTACAACTCACTCAGAAACAAATGAGTGAGCCAGAAGTAAGAAATAAGCCATTACAGCCCAGTTTAGTGTGTGTGGATCTCCTGAGAAACAGGAGTTAAATAACAAAAATAATAAAGCTAGCCTAGGACTGCGATGGGAAGGTTAAATAGCTGCACAGAAAACAAGTGAGAAGGTTGGAGTTGGTTTTGTTCAGTTTTTTGGGTTGCACAGTTCTGTGTGTTGACGTCTAATTTTGGATTCACGTACAGATTCTGTTTTTTTTGTCTTGTTTCAGGGTGGAATTTCAGAACAAATTCTACTCCGGTGGAGGATACAAGTTTACGCCTTTCTCTTTTAAGCACATTTCTTTACATTTTAATAAAGATGGTGCATTATAATTTGGCTGCTGTCAGCAGAAATGTTTGGAATTGTCTGCAAATAACTGCGTGCTTGGATCTTGCCTATGAATGGTTTCTTGTGGAACAAAGTGGTTTTCACTGATTGCCTTATAATGCAGCCAAACAATTTTGTAAAACATACCTCCCATAGAAAGACATAGCAGATCTGGAGCATCTTGTAAAATATATAGATATAAAATGTACATTTTTCTTGATAAACTAATGTTGTAAATTAATTTTATTCTTAAAAAAGAAAAATTGTTACTGCTTGTCCTGAAACCCATGTAGGCTTTTTTTTGAGTCTCTTTATTTTCTTGAATGGTTACTTTTAAGTTATCTGAAGACTTTTCATTATATTAAACATTCATTACTAATCACATTACTTGACCCAGCTGCATCTTGTGCACTTTGGGAACCATTCAACAATGCAATAGAAACAATGTCNACGAGCGGCCGTGAGGGGCAGCCGGTGCCGCGGGGTAGGAACGGCCGTGAGGGGCGGCCGGTGCCCAGGGGACCCGGCGCTCGTGAGCGGCCGCCCGTGCTGAGGGGAGCGAGCTCCCGTGAGAGGCTCGTGAGGTGCTGCGGGGAACCAGCGCTCGTGAGGGGCGGCGGGCGCTTAGAGGAACGAGCGGCCGTGAGGGCGGCGGGCGCTGAGGGGAACGAGCGGCCGTGAGAGGCGGCCGGCGCTGAGGGGAACGAGCGGCCGTGAAGGGCGGCCGGTGTTGAGAGGAACGAGCGGCCGTGAGGGCGGCGGGCGTTGAGAAGGAGGAGCGCCCGCGAGGGGCGGTAGCGCGGGGCGGGCACTGTCGCTCGAGGCGTCTCCTGAGGCGGGCTGAAGGCGGCCACCAGCCGTCGCTCCACCCCGCACCGTTGCCGTGGCCACCGGGAGGCGTCGTTTGTCGCCATGAGCCTGGACGACGTGCGGGTGCAGTGGCTGCGGGAGCGAGCGCTCGCCCTGCTGGGTCTGAGCGATCCGGCGCCTTTCGAGGAGCTGCTGAGCCGCGGCGAGGATGCGCGGGTCGTGCTGCGCTTCTTCGACCTTGGGGCCGAGGGCAGCGAGGATGCGAGCGAGGCGGGCACGGCGCTGCTGCTGCTGCGGGCCGAGCGGCCCGGCCCGGCCGGTGAGGAGGGGGTGGGAGAGGGTTCCCCTGCCCCGGCCCGCTAAGCTCTCCCTGGGCACTGCCTGGCCCCAGCTCCTTGTTCCCCCTCCCTCAAACCCCTCTTCGTTCCATCTGCTAAGTCGCAGCCCCATGACCCCTGTCTTTACCCCTTTTCCTGCCTTTCCATCCCTTGGGCTGTGTTCTCCTGAACCCCTTCTATCCCATCCGTTTCTAGAATTTTGTCCCCTCTGTTTGTGGGATTTGCATCATCCCTCTGCATTGTTATATCGTTTTCCTCCCATTTTGCATTTGTGCAGATACAAGTGGCATGAAAGAGCGTTTCTATGTGGCTTTTAATGAAATTCCCGAAGAGTTTGTGTCAAATTCTACTGTGTATTTTCTGAGAGACACCAAAGGTATGTGCCCTGAAGAACTGCAGCCTCAGCGTTTTCAGTTTTGCATTAAACAGCACTTCCATTGTGAAGATATGATAGAGACCAGGACTCAGGATAGTGCACATCCAACTTGTTTAACAGCCTTCCTTGGGTAGGAAAACACTCAGAATAGAGCCAGTGTCAGAGATGCTTCATCATTTAACAGCATTTCTGTGCAGGATTTTTCTCCTCTGTCTGTAGAGTAAGAGTTCAAATCAAGCCACTGTTCTTTTGAACAGAAAACTATTTTCTAACTGTCAGGCTGGGTCGTAAAGACTTAGAACCAGGTGATGATGCTGAAGTATTTTACTGCCTTTTCTGAAAAAGCATATTAAAACCAGCACTAGCTTTGAACATGACTTGCACCAAACCTAGTAGTGTTTTATTGGAGTTTTAACTTATTATGAAAACGTCTTTAAACTTTCTGTATAAAGTTTACTTAGATTTATACTAATTTTTTGTATACTGTTTAGAAAGAGTTACTGTACCTAAAGACCTGACTGAAGCTAATGAGATTCTTCCTCAAGTGATAAAATCTGGTATGCTGACTGATGATACTCTCTTAATGCTAAAGAATGCCATCTCACAGGTAAATGAGTGACAACTTTTATATATGGAATCTTGAGTGTTTCTAGGAGTGATTTGCCTATTTAGTATTATATGGACTATGCATAAGAAATATTAATGCTTAATAAGTGACCTTCATATTCCAAAATTAAGTATTTTTGGATCCTTATTTGGTATTTTGTTTCCCCATTTTTTCCCCTATTTGGGAATAATTTAAGAGTGTGACACCAGACACCTCTATTTCAGTGCTCACAGACTTTCATAAAGGTGTGCTGGAGCTATTCCACTGCAGAACTTGAGGCAGAGAATGATGCTAAGGAGGTGAAATGGAAGGAGACACACTTAAATTAAATTTTAGAACAATATCTAATGGTTAAGTTAGTTGCTTGTAAGCTTTTTTTTTTTTAATATGAGCCATCTAATCTATGGCACCTGTTTCAATCCTAGCAGCTTTCACCAGCTCTCTCCCATGGTCAGCAGCAGACTGAGAAAACTTCCGTTGATTCAGACAGTGAAAACACAGATTCTGAAGAAATTAATTTACCCAAGACTGAACCTAGAAAGTCTGTGGAGGACACTGATACTCCAACGAGCAGTGAAACTCAGCTGAGTATACCAGGTGAAGTGAATGTTTTGCCTCTGCCGGCACTGTGGTGATTAGAGCACATGGCAGTAGAATGAGGTTCACCTGGGGGTGGCTTTGTGTAGCACAGCAAACAGATTTGATTGAAGCTGCTCTTTGCTGATACCATCTGTGCTTTTCCCACCCTGAAGCACAGCAGGCAGCATGGAGAAATGGATGGAATCAGTGGTAAGTCTTTGAAAGAGTTTGGAGTGGGAGTAGGAGAGTGGGAAGACATATCCAGTGGTGCCACGTTACCAATGCCAGAACAAGACAGTTCATTCTGCATGCCTTTTCTTCCAATAGAACATCTGAAACTGGAGATGCCAACTGTAAATCTAGATAGAGAAGTGAGTGTTCTTGCCACAGTTCCAGGAGTGGTTCAGTCTCTGAAAAGCTGTGCAGTGACCTGGCAGAAATTAATATCCAGAGTTCTGGAGGAACAACTGAAAAAGGTTCCACAGGTATTGTTGCCTAGAACACCAAGATGCTTTTATTCCTGGAGACTTTGCTTCATTTCCCCACAAGAACTGTGTTAATTTTTAATTATTCTTCAGGTTTGATTGTTGGAAAACCACTTGCTAATTCTTGAAAAGGAGTACAAAAGTAGTGAGGAACTGTGTGGCTCTGGGAAGTAGAATATAAATAAAATATGAAGTAATTCACTGCAGTTCCTACCCACACAGGATAACTGTGGAAAACTAAGGGACTTTTGTTATCTGCTCTCTTCTAAAGAGCCAAGAAATACTAAAAGCTGCATTGAGTAATTTTTTTTTTAAATAGACAGATATATTTTTTCTTTTTTGCAAGAAAGTGATCTCAAACAAAAGCAAAAATTCTTTTCAGGTTTTGATTCTGCAAATTATATAACTAATACCACTAAACATGCTGAGGGATTTTATGTCTATAAAGTTACCTGTGCAAAAGCCATAAGCTCAGGGATATAAGCAGTTCCCTACAGTCTGTGTACAACTCTTTATTTCAGGGATCTTCTTCTGTCTGGCTTTTTGCATGGTTGAATCATATCAAGTTTCTCTCAGCATAAAGTTTATTGGAAAGAAGGAACAAATATAATCCTTCTCTTGAATAATGGTAATTGAGCTTTTTTTATTTGATTCCACATTACTTGTAGGATAATGGTCCACTTGCAGAGATTAACCTCTGGCGTGAAAATAATGCTACTTTAAGGGCTCTTACTGAACAGATAAAGCTTCCAGAGGTGCAAAAAGTCTTGGAAATACTACAGGAAGCTGAATCCAAGTTTACTGGAGATTTACAGATAGTCTTAAGTGACCTCAAAAAACATCACATGGAAGCTGAAGATAATGCTAAGTTTCTCTCAACTCTTGAACGCCATTTGAAGGTACCTGTCCTTGAGAAAACTTGGTGAACTTTGAACTGTACTTACCTGAGTTTGGTTTCTCTGTTGATGTAATCACCTCATTTATTTTTTCACTTTTTAGCAGCAGTAAAGATATACTCTGGATTAACAAATTATATTTAATTTTAAAAAAGAGTTTATTATTTTGTTTGAGTTTCAGTGGTTCTAATGTCTGAAAGCTCAGAGGTGTGAGCACTTGATTTATAGTCCAGCATTGGGAGTTTTGATGGCATAGCTGAACTGGGGAAAACAAAGATTTCTCTACTCCATTTTTTTAGGTATTTTCTACCACAAATTACAGCAGATGTTTCAAAGTTTAAATTGTATTGAAGATCATACAAACAAAGAGCTGAGCCAAAACTTAAAATCAGGACCTAAAATCATTTGGAGCAAAAGGTGCAGATTTGCACATCTTTGACCATGTGTGTTATTTATACACCAGATGTCTCCTTGTCTAGATTATTTATTTAATAATCTTACAGACTTTCATAACCTGGGGCATCTACAGAATAAATATTAGTTTACGAATTTGTATGAAGTAATGTAGTTTATGAATTAATTTATGAATTTGTATGTTTTCATGACATCTTATGACCCACAATGTGCATTTAGAATTTATCAACTGGCACCGGGGTTGATGTTATCTCGAGTACAATCCCTTCCCTGCTGAATGCCCTGAGGCTGGTGTGGATCATGTCACGGCACTACAACAAGGATATGCGCATGGTGCCCTTCCTGGAACGAGTTTCCTGGGAGATTTCCCAAAGAGTGCGCAGAGTTGTGGATCTGCAAACACTCTTTAAGTGAGTGCTGGGTTTCTGTTTAACTGGGCTGCATTTATTAGAAGCTTTGCTTGTCTTACATGAAGTGCAGTAGATGGTACTTCCACCAAAGAGGTGTCTGTATTTTTCAACCATCTGAAGTTGTATTGGAAGGTAAATTAAAAATCAAATTATTTTGTAATTTTTATGAATTACTAAATCAGCCATGAAGAAATAGGTTCTCGTCCTCTTTTGTATTGAAAGAACATAAACCAATAAAACAAATAGGAAGATAGAGGTAAAAAAATGGCATAAATACAACCAAAATCACTCTTTAAATAATATCTCCTTTCACAATCACATTGAAAATAAGTTATAAGTTTTGCCTAGATCTTGCATAGTTAGAAGCTGCTAAACCAGGCTATATTATTCCACTTGGGATATGATTTTTTTATCTATAGTATTTCTATCTATAATATCTTAAATGTGTTGATTTGATTAATAGACAAGACATAGCTGCTGCAAAAAAGAAAATAACAGAAGCCAAAACCACTCTTGAACAATGGAAAAAATGTTATTTTACTACTTGTATCCAAGTTGAAGAGTCAGGAAGTGAGCGATACTGGAAATTTGATGTGAAACGTTTATTTGAAAAAACGGATTATATGGTTTCAATCTGTCAAGATCTGTATGATATTTTTCAGGTAGGAATATAGACAATAAATAAAGAGATTGTGTAATCACTGTCTTCTTCTGTAGAGGAGATTCTTTTGTGTTGTAGGTGTAGACTTGTTAACAACTTTTAGTTTTGTGTTTGAGACCTGAGTGGTGCCTTTGATACCAACAAAACTGCATTTAATGCTGGAGGTGGAATAACTTTTCTCCAGGTACTGGTTGGGGAAAGATGCCACTGTGTACATGGTGTGAACATAAAAGACTTGCAGCAACTGTTTCACACATTTGTGATTTTCACGGGTTGCCACCTTAATGAGGTAGACAAAATACCATTTAAGTATACTATGATACAAAATTTGTCCATCTGTGAATCTGTGTCTTAATTGCAGAATAAGATATGAATGGAGAGATGCTGTGTTTAGGCTAATTTAAGTCAGACTAATTAGCAATATGGACCGTCAATAAACTGTGTGTAAAGTGGAGTGAAAAGGACTAATAAGTGAGTATTATCTGTTATAACAACTGAAGTGCTGGGCCTGTAGATTGCTGCTGTGTTTTTTTCAGTGTCTCCTATTAAAATATTTGAAATTTAAATCACAGCACAAACGGATCATTGTCTGAGTGACTGATTTCTTTAAAGGAAAAAATTTACCAATAATGTGTTCAGTGGCAGAAAAAATACTTAAAAAAAAAATCTTTATGGTATGTTCTTCTGAACGAATAGGTTGCTGAAGAGCTTCACAATATATTTATTCCTGAACTGATAACTGTGACAGAAAATCCAAAGGGTGTTGATGAACTACAGAGAGAAGTAAATATAGTAATTAGTCCTATGGAAGACCTGACCTTTGACCCTTTTAACATGGAAAATGCACGTGACTGGGCATTCGTTATAGAAGAATTTAGAGAAGATGTTACAGTAAGTACCGTATACTGTGATTTCCAAAAAAATAGTAAAAATAAGCTTGACTGCTATTATTTAATTTTGCTACCCTTTCTTGGTTTTGCAGGATGAATTTCTAAGTGACAGTGTTTCTTTGCTTTCTTCCTTTGTTTAGGATATTGAAGAAAAGATGACAAGATTTATTGATGAATCTTTTACGACCCTTCGATCAGCAGAAACTGCTTTTGACATGCTGTTAAAGTACAAACGCATCCAGATTCCTGAAACTATTAATAAGCAGTTCATGAAAAAGTTCAGTGTTGTTTTGGAGCAATATTGTAAAGAGGTATTCAATGTAGGGATGTCTTATCCAGTACAAGAAGTTCTTTACCTAATGAAAATCATAAATCTGTATATGTCTAAATACCTGTGTGGTGTCATTTACTATGTAAAAGACTGAAAACTTTTATAAATAAACATGATAATTGCTCTCTTTTTTTGGGACCCAGTTGGAGAAATAGTCTGGTTAATTTGCTGAAGTGTTGTGCACATCTCTGTATGTGAGGGGACAGGAAGGTGCTCTGAATGCAACAAGGCTTGTGGCTATTCCTGCGCCTTGTAAACAGCAGCTCAGCCTTCCTGAGAAAATGGACCTTTTATACCCTACAGCTTTCTTGTCATGGTCAAGTTCATTATATGATCAGAAGGTGTCATAGATCAGCTTTGGAAGGCTAGAATGCAGAAGACTCTGTGTTGGAAAGGTTTTCATATCGGCTTTTATCTTGATATTTCAAAGAACATAGAACTTAACAATAAAACATAATCTTACAGGAAATGCTGCCATAATAGCAGCTCCACAAGATAGGGAAATGAAGACAAAGTAATTATTTTTATCCTGCTGCTGGAATTAGCTTCAGATCTTGTGCTGTGTGTCGGACAGTGATCATAGACAAACAGTGGAAAAATGGTTCCTTGCAATATTTTATTCTCTTCTAGGTCGAAATTGTTGAGCAAATCTTTGATCAGAACCTCAAGGATCCACCTCTGTACAAGAACCATCCTCCAGTGGCTGGAGCAATATCCTGGTCCCGATCCCTTTCCCATCGGATCAAACACACCATTACTCGATTCCAAGAAGAAGAGGAGTTGCTTGCCTCTGAACGTGGGCAGCAAGTATGTTGGGTCTTTTGGTACTGGAAGGAAGAAGCACTTTGGTTATACGCTTCTAAAGATGTGAAAGTGAGGGGAAGTCCCAAGTCTTTGCACCCAGCAAGCCACATTAGATGTGAAGACTGGATTGAAACCTTCCCACTGTTTCCCAGGGAGACGGTGATGGAATCAATTACATAATTAATAAAAGGAGCCCAAATTCTCCAGTGTCTGCATTAATTACAGGGTGTTACTTGTTCTCTTGTCTAATAAAAACCAGAAACCATATTGAGAGACCATGTTAGGACAGGTTAGTTGAACATTTCTTATGGTGTTTAAAATGAGTTATACAGAGTTGTGCTTTCTAGGTGAAACAAATATATCTCGAAGTGACCAAGAAAATGGACGAGTATGAAGACGAAAAATACCGTCGGTGGAGAGAGAGGACAGAGCACGTGCTTCCATTGTTACTGAAAGATACTCTACTGACTGTTATCACTGATGGGGCTGCAACAAATATTAATCCAGAGACTTCTGAGCAGGTGAAATGTAGGAAGATTGTGTACCAGGCTTCTCTGAGGGGAAAAACTGAATCCTACCTGATGGTCAGCCAGAATTTTCTGAGAGTAATATTTTAAACATAGGTTTAGAAAAGTTCTGAGCTCAGAGTTATTTGTGGTCCCTTATAAGACAAAGGTCCTGAATCACCTGGCAAATGATTGAATGTTGTTTCTCTGTATGTTCTTCTGTGCTGTAGGTACAATATTTTTGAGACATTGCTACAGTACTGGGGACTGAAGTTAGGTAGAGGCAGGTTTCCAGGAGAGATCTTGCAGAATCCTGTTCCTACTAAACTTTTGTCTGACTCTGAATTTCCACTGGGATTTCTGTTGTAACTGGTCCAGCAATGTGTAAACAGAGGTGATTTGGTTTGCTTCTTGCAATCAACAACTGAAAAGGTAGTTCTATGTCATTTCTGAACCAAGAATGCTGAGGCTACTATCAAATTTTAAAAGCATTTCTAAAACCTCTGAATGTCAGTCATTCTGGCTATTACCTTCTGCCTTATCAAATGTCTCCAAAAGCTCACCTTTACCTTGTAATGTAAATGTGCTGCTCCTCTCCTTTCTGCTGCTCTTTCTCATGTTATAGAGCTCTGCAACAGAGGAGCCCTTCACCACCAAGAGAAGTGTCTGCTTTGCTCTGAATTTTTCTCCTGAAATCCAAGATATTATCACTGAAACAAAGTACATGGAACAACTAGGGCTTCCAGTCCCAGAAATGGCGAGATATGTGGCATTACAGGAAGAAAAATACTTTAGGTAAGGCTGTAACAGAATATCTGCTCGCATAGAGGCTTATGGCTGCATTTCAAGTGATTTCACTCCAAACTGGAACAGACCCAGAGTCATCACATTTTGAAAATATGAGATCCCTTAGTGATTCTTTTTTTTTAAGGGTACAATTTCTAATGGCCATGTTGCACTGATAAGCTTTTATCTGACACTCTTTGCATCCTTTATGCTGTAAGACTGTTATACAAATTAACAACTTGCTGAGAAGAAAATAATTTGCAAAATTATTGAAAATAATTTTTCAAGAAAATAATTTTTGTGTTTTGTCTTTTTTTGTTTTTTACATTCCTTAGGTACACAAATAAAATGAAAGCCATGCTGGTTCGCTATCACAAATTAATGGAGATGATGAATGAAGCAGAAACCAAACTTCTTGATCACTATGTCCAAGAACTCTGGAAAATATTGAAATCAGGACACAAAAGACTTACGTGGAAGTCCGTAGGTAATGGAGATACTATTTTAAAATGGCCTTAGATGTTTATTTTTAGTTAAAAAAATTTCCTCAGTTCTGCAATCTATTTTTTATGATGGCAAAACATATGATCCATCTTCTTGCCACAGGGTTAGACAAACTCTGATCCAGGAGATATTTCTTGTGTTGTTATTATATTTAAAACACTGGAGATGGTTAGATACCCTTAGCTAAGAGCTGTAAGGGAGAAAGATGAAGGATTAACTGAGAAAACATCTAATCTATGGTTTTGCAGAGCCTTGGGTCATTCTTAGAGACAAAACATGTCTGGTTGTAGCAATTTTGATGCATTGGTGAAATACTTGTTAAAAGAGAAAAAATTAAATGGTTATGATTTATTTCAAGGTATTGGTGAATTTATTGTCCAATGTACACAAACCATTGGGAAATTAGAGTTACTCGTCCATCAGATTCATTATATTTCTGAAGACATAAACAGCAAACTTCAGTCCATAGAATCAACAAATCTCTTTAAGTTTCCACATTCAAAAAATGGTGACAAATGTCCTGGTAAGTCTTTATATTTTCATTTCCAAGCTCTGTGGTGTTTTATTTTTCTCTGTCTGCTACTTTGTGGTTTTATTTGCTAAGATCAACCCTTTTAATGGTTACCAAAACTGGTTATAGTAGTAATTCAGGGTGTAACAGAGGGTGGAACAGGTTTCCTCAGATGGAAATGGCAGTGAGCTGGTTGTCTGCCAGATCTCTCTGTCACTTGAGTGGGTGATGGATCCAATTTCTTTCAACACTTCGTAGTTGTTAAAAAGTTGCTATTAAATAATTGAATCCAATTAAAATACATATTCCAGAGGGCTGAAATATTAATAAATTAAGCATTAATAAGTGAAGATATTTTTTATTGTTATATAAGATCAATTTCATGTTCGCAAATAAAACCCAGGTAATTATTCCAGTCTATAAAACTGTTAGATCTTTTGCAGTTAATAATGCTAGTTTTTGTATCTGTTGCAGGAGCAAAAGAGTTTTTTGACTATGTTAAGTGTGAGCGAGCAACAGATGTGGAACAACTGGTTAGAAAGTATTCTGCAATTCCACAATTGCTAATAGAAGTGGAAAGACGAGTTGCCCATACAGACAGTGGCAAATCTCCAAAACTAGCTTCCTATTATGCATATTGGGAAAACAGGATTTATCAGGTGTTGACACAGTTAATTGTGAAGTAAGTGAATTGTTTGCTTTAATGGGTTTCCAGTCATCTTCAGGTTCTCCTGGATCTGTTGATGAGTGTGTTTACTGACATTCTGTTTGAACCCATCAGTGACCTACAGTTTGTGGAAGATTTGTATTTCTACTGATTTTTTCCCTCTGAAGAATGGAAAACTGATAACAAAGTACAGAGGAAACCCAGATTCTGAAAAAATTAATATTGGCACGTTGTTGGCAGAAGAGAGAAATAAGACACATTTGCTGCAATGTGTGTAGTTGCACTTCCCTGGTTTATCTCTAAAATCAAGGTTTTGTTCTCCTAAAGAACATGATTTTGAGAACTTGGTGTCTGGGTGCTAGGTGCCTCCCTGTACTGCATGGGACATGAGTCCAAGAACAAAGGTTTTACTTGTTCTGCAGTGGCTGAGGCCAATGCTGGAGCAAGATATTATGAAGGCTTCCCTTACAAGCAAGGTATTACTGCAATACAACATTGCAGCTCTATTGTAATATCTGTCTAAGCTTCCCAACCATCTCCTCTTTCCATCATCCATATTCTGTAATCTGATCCATGCTCAGATCACTTTGCCATGATTTCTTATCTGGGCTCTTGCAGTGAAGTTGACCACAATCTCAGGATCCTTTTGCACCAAAATATCTCCATGCAGTCCTTCCAACAGTTTCTTTTAGCAAGTCAAGCTTTTGCATTAAATCAGTTTAGTGGGACAATTTTTCTTCCCAGACACATCGGTGTTTACAGCTGGAATCAATGATAGCTCAGGTTACAGATCTAAGCACACACTTGAAAATTGCAGCCTCTCTTGGGCATTTTCCTGAGGGCAGCACTGGTTATTTCTGTCTTTGACACTATTTTTTTCCTTTCTCAGGAATTTACAGGCTTTTAATGCATGTGTTCTTGCAAATGTGCCACTGTTACAAATAGAAGCTGTTTTATCTGTTCCTGAGATAATCCTACAACCTAATGCCAGTGAGATTGAAAAAATGACTGTGCAATCTATCCAAGACTGTGTTGAGGTCACTAAGGTGATTTTTGATAAAGATTTCTTTTTGTTTCTGGAGTTTGTTTGTAATTATAATGAACTAATCTTATTTTATGCTTGGGTAAGCGTAAATGTCAAAGGGGAGATTCATATTGCTTTATCTTGAAATCAAAATACCTAGTACATGGTTCTAATTTTATAGTCTGTCCTAATTTTAGAAACTGATGATCAAGGGGAAAAAAATCCATACAATTTTTACTCAGGTAAAATTGTTGATGACTTTTTAGCAGTTTTGCCAGTGTAAGGCCATGATTTGGTTCTATAAATCAGCATACATCAGAAGGAAGTACTTCTCAGATTGTACTGCAGATGTTGCTTTGATGTATGAATAAGTGGAGGAATAAGGAATGTGAGTGCCCTCCTCTGCATTACAGTACATTACATTAGAAGCAGTAGAAAAAACAGTTCAGAAAATGTTGGAGAAAGGCATCTAGGACAGCAAATACCTAGATGAGGTATCTAATTTACTGGCAACAATGTAGCAATATTTTCCTGCGTAAATAGTTTCACACTGAACTGCTTTCCTGAAAAGAAGCCAAATAATGTGACAATGTTCCTACCCTCTGCTGATGGACAAATGATTTCAGATGTCACCTTAAATGAATAAATTTAGTTTGTGTGCTTTTTGTGGTCAGATTTGCTGTTGTGCTGCACTGCTGCATTCAGACTGTTTGAGCCAATACCTTTTCCTCTCTGTTATGCTATACTGTTGCTCAGCAGAGATTTTAGAAGGAGATTGAGTAACCCATGGAAAAGTTTTGTTAGGATGAAATTAACTTTTCTCAGGTTGATGGGAAAGTATGATCTCTTTTTTGCTGTCAGAAAAACAATTGATTTGAGAAATCATTGATACCATTTCTTACATTTTGTACTAAATAATGATGAATTCCTTCACTGAAAGGGAAGAAGGCATTGGAACAGGCTGCCCAGGGAAGTGGTGGAGTCACCAGTCCTGGAGGATGTGTAGATGTGGCACATAAGGACATGTACAATTTAGTGTGTGACTTGACAGTCCTGGACTGCTTGGACTCAATGATCTTAGAGGGCTTTTCAACCCAAATGATTCTATGGTTGATTTAACTAAAATGACTCAACAAGGTAACTGTTTTCTGACCCTGTCTTTAAAACTCTCCAGCATTTCGTACGATGGATGCACGGTACATGTATTGAATGCCCTCCTCAGCACGCCAAGGTGGATGAAGTTGTCACTTTCAGCTTTTACACTGACGTCTCCCAGAGCCCTCTGATAATTGAACAGGCTGTTCTCATCACTCAGAATGTCCACAAACTCCTGGCTTCTCTCAGGGAGTATTTGAACCAATGGAAGAAGTATGACCTGCTGTGGAAATCGGACAAAGGCACAGTCCTGGACCGTTTAGCTGCAGAAAAGCCTGCCTGTGTTGTCTTTGATGAGCACTTGCAGTTCTATATGAAGGTAGCTCAGGAAGTGACCCAACAGTCCTTGATTAAAGATGAACAATTTATCAGGCTTCAGCTGGCTCCTTTAGCCTCTGCAGTGCAGGAGAATGCTAAAAGCTGGCTGATGTCACTTGGGAAGTTGCTTAATGAGTTAGCAAGAGAGGAGCTCTTCAGCCTTCAAGATGAGATTCAGGTAGGTGTTTTCAGTTTGGTTTTTTTTGTTATCTTTCACATAGACTAAAAATGAATCTGGCATGTTATTTGTTTGTGTTTTGTATTTGACTCATTATTGTAATTCTGACAATCACTTTGTCAGGGTTGATTCTGGACATGATCTTTACTTTTCACAGAAATTATCAGAGAATGTGAATAGACCTCCTGAAAGCCTGGATGATCTCAGAGTTATCCTGACTGCATTTGGAGTGGTCAGAAGCATTTCTGTTGAGGTGGAACTGAGATACTTGGACATCGGGGAGAGATACAGAACCCTTGCAATGTACAATATTCCAGTAAGTGCATGTCTCATCAAACCTTTCAGATCTGAGCTAAGGGCACAAATGCCTCATGTGGGAATGAAGAAATGTTTTCCTTTTGAGAAGTGTTACAGATTTACAGTGTTGTTGAGGTTTGAAGGGATGTCTGGAGACTCTCTAGTCCAGACTCCCTTCTCAAATCACTATGTCCACTTTAAAATGGATGTATGGCATGTGTTTAAATCTGATTAAGGTTGCTTCAGTATTGGTTTTGTGTTTTGAAAATTTGTAATGTGAGCACATGTTCCTCACTTTCTTGTGAAAGTGTGTGTCTACTTATGTCTTGTGGGAGGTGCTACTTGTTTTGTTTTAGGTACCTGAAGAAGAGCAAGAGAAGTCTCAGAGTCTTAGGGAAGCATGGGAGACTCTCCTTATGGAAGCAGCAGAAGTCACTCGCAACCTAGATTGTAAAGGAGGTGTAAAAGAAGCATTCACAAAGGTAATGTTTGTAATTAGTAACGAAAACAATTAGAAACGGAAACTGTTTAATGGAGCTATTTAAATGCTGTTCTTTTTAGGTGACGCAGCAACAAATTGAGGACTACAGCAAAGAGACAGAAGATTTTTTCCAGAAACTCTTGACTGAGGGGCCTGGTGTTGTTGGAGATGATCTTGATAAAGGTAAATGGATTAATGTGTGGGAAGTGATGTTTTGAACATACTGGTCTTCAGACAAGTCAAATTTTATGTAAAACAAGAAAGTTATGCTTTTCTTATTAATATACAAATTAATCAGCCGGGAATGTGAACATTTTTAGTACTGGAACATCTACAGACTATGCAAATTCTATTTTATTTATTTCCCATGAACACTGTGATGATTTATCTGGAAAAATCCCTTTCCGTTCCCAGGACTAGAACTCATGGCTATGTTTGAAAAAGAGTTAGAGAGACTGGAACAAAGGCAGCGGGAACTGGGCAGTGCTGAGAAACTTCTGGGCCTGCCAGCAACAGCATACCCGAACTTAATAAAAGCACAGCAAGATGCAAAAGCTATGAAGCAGGTCTATGACATTTATGCACAACAAAAAGTGAGTGTCACACTGAGTCTGCAGACACACACACGTGTTCATGCACAGACACACAGCAAAGGTGGGGACAGAAGAAGAGACTGCATTGCCCCCTGGTTACTGTCAGCTCTGAAGCCTTTGCATGAAATAATCTATGCCCTGTGAAATGATTTTAATATTATTAGTGCAGCACCATCAGTGTCTCCATGGTGGACTAAACACATCCTCTCATCAGATGGGAACAGACTTCTCCCAGCCTCTAATAATTGTTGGATGGCATTTTGCTGCACATGATTCCTGATCAGTTCAGTGAAACTACTTTTGGATATAGGATGTGTACAGGTGACATTGGGTGTCTCAGGCTTTAACTATTTCTTAAGAAGTTTTATTTTTCCAAAATTTAAATGCCCTGTAAAGTATGGTCCTGTTCTCCATATTCCCTTTTTACTATTTTTTATACAAGTGATTGTGTTTGGCTATGAATCTGTCTTGGACATGAACTCGTCTCTCCCTATGTTTGTAAAATGTTAATACAATTACATTTTGGGGGTCAAAACTAAAAAGAATATGATTTCTTTTTCCCTTCTTAATGTCCTTGTTTCCAGGCAGCTAAAGAGAAATGGTCTCAGACACTCTGGATAAATCTCAATGTTAAGGTTCTTCAGGATGGAACTGAAGGATTTATGAAAGCTGTTCGGAAGCTGCCCAGACAAGTGCGTGGTATGCCAATATGTAAGCAACTGGATAAAAAACTGAAGGCTTTTCTAAACTCCATTCCTTTGTTGCTTGATTTGAAAAATGAAGCTTTAAGAGAAAGGTTTGTTGTGATTTATTTACATCACTGTATATGGAAGTATTTGATGTGTTTTGTTGGAACTTTCAGTTTCCGTTACTGGGGTCATGCCTTGTCCTGGAGCTTAGAATTTTATTTCTGCCTAATGAACTTGTGTAATAGCATGAAAGGTGCTGCAATGACTGGGATACTTTATGTATTCAAACTAGTAGTTCTTGTTTAAACAGCAGAATGCTAAACATGAGTTCATTATTATGTTGTACATTACAGTTGTTTTTGTTTTTTACTGCATTATGGTGTTAAACTGATGTGTCAATTTAAAATAGGCATTGGGAAGACCTTATGGATAAAACAGGAACAAGGTTTGAAATGAAAACAGAAACATTCACTTTGGAAAATATGTTTGCCATGGAACTTCACAAACACACCGTGGTTATCAGTGATATAGTTGGAACTGCTATTAAAGAACTTGGCATTGAGAAGGTAATGTATTGAATTATAGAATCCTAGTAAAACTAAAAAGACAAGGATGACAACAATCAGTTTTATTTAAGATTTTTAAATTGGCATGACTGCAGGTTTGGCCATCTTCAGGGAGCTGCCATGCTCAATATGAGCTAAGATCTATAGCTCTGTTAATGAGCTCCTACTGGCACAGGATCCTTGCAGAATTGGGTTTGGTAGCAGCATATTGTATTCCTATGATTACAGTAAGAAAGTTTGTCCTATGAAAATGGATCTGAAGAAGGATCAATTCTCTTTCTATCATGCTTTGAAATAGACCCTTTTTTATAAAACAGAGTCAGAAAATCTGTGCAAAAATTTTGCTGGATTAGCTGTTCCATTTTTTGCTAAGATTATGGTTCTCCAGTTTTTGAAGACTGAAATATGCATCTCTTTATGTTCACCTGCAGGGATTGAAGGAAATAATAGAAACGTGGGAAAATATGAAATTCCCTGTAGAAGTGTACACCAAAGGCACAGAGACACGAGGCTTTATTCTGGGATCTGTAGAGGAAATTTTAGAGACCCTTGATGACAACAATGTCAATCTTCAGAGTGTTTTGGGCAGTCGATTTGTGGGTCCTTTTCTTTCAACTGCTCAAAAATGGGAAAGAACTCTGTCATTGATTAGTGAAGTGAGCGAGGTAGGAGGAAAGTGCTGGACTAAATAATTAATGTTTATTATTTATAATCCAAAATTTCCATTGTACTTCTGTTTCCTCTGACCGTAACATTTGATTCGTAGATCTGGATATCAGTTCAGAGAAAATGGATGTACCTGGAGAGCATTTTTGTTGCTGGAGATATCAGATCACAGCTTCCAGAGGAAGTCAAAATATTTGACCGTGTGGACCAAATGTTCAAACAGGCAAGTAACTGACTTGTGATTAGTATTCTTATTTAGTGCATTTTGCTTCCAGTTCCATAGTTGCTTATAGTCTTCTGTGACATGTGTAATACTGAGAATGATGTGCTATAATTAATTGAATATGAGATTGGGGAACCCAGGAATTTTGTGTTTTACTTCTCGTCTATCATAACCGGAAGACTTCTCCTGATTTAGCTACGATGGGCAGAGGTGAGATCCTTGACTGGCAGCATGGGGTAGGCAGAACCTCCTTTTCCTTTCATTGTTTACAACTTTTTACTTTTACCTTGATAAGAAGAAGCTTAGATGTGTTCCTATTGATTGAGGACCTATGTGCGTGCTAAAAAGGCTTTCCTGCTTCATGCCACTGTTCCCATACTGAACTCATATTCCTGGTATGAATGTGGCTTATTTTGCTGTTTCCCATGTGCAAAATTGAGAGTGATTTTGAAATATGATGTTTGATCACTCCTTGAAGTACCATTGTGTACAGGAGCAAAGTCAGGTATGTGCTTAAGCTGGCCTGAGTGGGGATACAGGCTTGTGAGGCTTACACTTGTTTTTACCGTTGTATCTCCATAAACACACTACCTTCGTGTTTTCATACAGCACTGCAGCACCACAAAACCTTTAAAAACCGTTGATTCAATTCTATAAGGACCTGTATTGCTTGTGCTGTTTGCATGCTTTGTCATTAATTAAATATAATTTAATATGACCTATTGCTGTTCAACATTTTCTAAACTCCCTTTTCTCCCTGTATAGATAATGGAAGAAACTGTAAAAGACCCGATAATAAAAAATTGCTGTGAAGTCCCAAATCGTCTGAAAGACCTCCATCACATAAATGATGTGCTGGAGAAATGCCAGAAAAGCTTGAATGATTATTTGGATTCCAAGAGAAATGCTTTCCCGAGATTTTTCTTTATATCTGATGATGAGTTGCTCAGTATCCTTGGCAGCAGCAGCGCACTCTGTGTCCAGGAACACATGATAAAGGTACAATGTCTGGCTTTCCACAGTGCCTTGTGCTTTTAGGTGCTTTTAAGAGTTTAACAGACTGTACTGTACATGCTCAAAAGGATGCATGAATATTTTTTGCATACAAAGAGAATCCTGGCAGCATCTTGAAGGAGCTTCTGAATAACCAGATCAAATCTGATGCACAGTCTCTGCTGCCTCTCACACTGGTTGGTAGCAGTTATGGTAGAGGAACATTCAAGATAGACCAGAATGATCTATCACTAAAGAACTTTCCTCATAGATTGTAGCTCCTCCTAGCTCTTATTTTCTAGGAAAAAGAATCAATGTAATTTGGGCCTGATTATTTGCTTGATATCCTGCAGTTCTGCAGCTGGGCTGTAAATCAGCATTTGTATTTGCTTAGGAGTCAGATCCATTTCTTTGCAGGAGAGCCAGGGCTGCATACACTTACATCTTGGAGGCTTTGTTTCTAAAATGCCGGTGAATTTCTTTGTTGGTGCCTTTCAGATGTTTGATAATGTAGCCTCGCTGAGGTTCAAGGATGGTGATGATGATGAGAAGATTGCCACAGCCATGATCTCAGCTGAGGGGGAGGTGATGGAGTTCCGGCAGAATGTGCCTGCTGTGGGCAGAGTGGAGAACTGGATGACAGTAGTGCTGGCGGAGATGAGACGGACCAACAGACGCCTCACCAAGGAAGCCATTTTTCGATATTGTGAAGACAGAAGCAGGTGAAACAATCAGTGTCAAGGATAACACAAATAACCTGTTATCTTAGTGATATAGAAAAGTTAAGGCATAATTGTACAGTTCCTACACAATTTCTCTATGTATTTCTCTATGTGAGGGATATGAATACGTTCGCATGCACTATTTTAACCAACCACGAAGAATGCATGAGCTTTCGTATTTATTTTCCTAAATCTTAAGTTTTATTTTTGATGTCATGTGTTCAGTAAGTTTTTCATTACAATGAATACCACTTGGAAATTTTATACCTGGAACAGTTTTCTATCAGAATATTTCCTAGGCTTTTGAAATCCCACAGCATACTTTGATAGAATTCTGTATATCTCTGAAAAGTTTGGCACTTCTTTTTTGTTGTTGTAGAATTCTGTATATCTCTGAAAAGTTTGGCACTTCTTTTTTGTTGTTGTGGGGTTTTTTTATTCTTTCCTGATCAGTTAAAATAAACAGTAATTTAGCCTCCCTCACTGTATGTGTTTTCCGTAGAGTTGATTGGATGTTGCTCTTCCAAGGCATGATGGTGCTTGCTGCTAATCAAGTGTGGTGGACTTGGGAGGTAGAGGATGTCTTTCGGAAAGTGAAAATGGGAGAAAAGCAGGCGATGAAATTTTATGCTAAAAAAATGCACAAGCAAATCGATGACCTGGTTACCCGCATTACAGCGCCCTTGAGCAAAAATGACAGGAAAAAATACAACACTGTTCTCATCATCGACGTGCACGCCAGAGACATCATCGATATATTCGTCAGGGACAGGTAAACACCACCTCAAACTCCTGAGCAAACAAACCTGGGAGTTGCACTGCCACCCTTTTGGCTCACGTGAGCCGTGTGGTGCAGCATTCTGCAGGCTCAGGAGTTCGAGTGGGAGAGCCAGCTGCGGTTTTACTGGGAGCGCGAGCCGGACGAGCTGATAGTGCGGCAGTGCACCGGCGCCTTCTCCTACGGCTACGAGTACATGGGGCTCAACGGGCGGCTCGTCATCACCCCGCTCACCGACCGCATCTACCTCACCCTCACACAGGTGCACCTGCAAGGGCATTTTGCTAACGAGCCCTTGTTTTACTTAGTCACATCCTTGTTTTATTGCCTCTTCCTGCTGTCTCCCAGTGTGAAGATGTTTGAAATCAGTTGTGATATCCTTCTCATTGCCGCACAGACAATGTAGAAGGCGTTCACAGATAAAGTTTAAAGTTATTTGTACCCAAAGGGTTCATTTGTGGTTTTGTTACCAACCTAACATAAATCTAATCCAAGCTTTGCTTTGCTTTTTGGTTTGTCTTCAAAGGCTCTATCAATGTTTTTGGGAGGAGCACCAGCAGGGCCAGCAGGTACAGGGAAGACAGAAACAACCAAGGATCTGGCCAAAGCACTGGGCTTGCTGTGCGTAGTGACAAACTGTGGAGAAGGCATGGACTTCAAAGTAAGAGTTAAAGATCTGTGTTCTCTGATGGAATGCCAATTTCTGCTCTTTTTCAGTGCCCAGGATAAGGGCATACTCTGAACTTCTACATAAGTATCTCCCTTAGAGATACCATGCTGTTTGATAATTAAATTTATTAAAAAATGATGATTTTGAATAAATTCCTGAAAGAATTTCAGGCCCTTCCAAGCAAGGGAGCAATGACTGTATGGTATGTGTTTAAGTTCATGATAGGCAGTCTGCACTTGGCAAGGAATTATTGCAAGACCTTATGACTGATAAACATCCAGAGGTTTATCCACCGTTAAGAATTCTAGCGTGTTCTAAAGCTTTTTGATGCTGAATGTTTTATATAGTCACTGCTGAGAAGTTTTTCTTGTTGTTCCTTTTAGGCAATGGGTAAAATTTTCTCAGGCCTCGCCCAGTGTGGTGCTTGGGGATGCTTTGATGAATTCAATCGCATCGATGCTTCTGTGCTTTCAGTCATTTCTTCCCAGATTCAGACAATCCGAAACGCTTTAATGAATGGGTGGACAAGATTTCAGGTAAACATTAAAAAAGAAGAGTGATTGTGGAAGCTGATCTTGGTTTTCAGGTCAAGATACAGGGTTAGACCCCATTATTAGATCAAAGGGCAGCTGCTTCTGTAATTAGTTTGTGCTGAACATTTCAATCTCCTGAGTATGTACTTTTGGTTTGAAAGATGTTAAATCCTTGCTGATTGCCTAATCCTTTGCTAGATTCTTCCTTTGTGAAGTGAGATAAAAGCGATCTTAATAGGATAATAGCAAGTAAATGGGTAATAGTCTAGTAGTAATGAGGAGCAGCAGTAATTTAACTTGACGTGGATTGTGAGGCTTTATTTACTGATGGTTTATTTACTGATGCTTATTGGAATTCAGAAACCTCAGACAGAAAATTTGGGACTTGGGAAATGTCTTCAATAAGGTACATTCTTCCCACTGTTTGTAGCAGGATGACTGTCTAAAGCTAAATATTTTAGCACTTTGTCCTAAGTGGGTGCCCCAGTATTACTGGTTTTCTCTTTGAGCAAATAGTATTTTTTTTTTGGTTCATAATTCACATTGTTCTAATGTTTTCTTATGCCTTTAGTTTGAAGGACAGGAGATTTCCCTTGATAGTCGTATTGGCATTTTCATTACAATGAATCCTGGTTATGCTGGCCGGACTGAGCTCCCTGAGTCTGTAAAAGCTCTCTTCAGGCCTGTGGTTGTTATTGTACCAGATCTCCAGCAGATCTGTGAAATAATGCTGTTTTCTGAAGGGTTCCTTACAGCAAAGGTAAGAAAATTCTATTGTTACCCATACCCATGTACCCACCCATGTTTGCATGGCCAGTAGCAATGTTCACATTTGTGATCATTTAAATTAAATCTCAAACAGGTCCTTGCCAAAAAGATGACAGTGCTGTACAAGTTGGCAAGGGAACAGCTTTCTAAACAACATCACTATGATTTTGGACTGCGGGCCCTTAAGTCAGTGTTGGTAATGGCTGGAGAACTGAAAAGAGGATCAGCAGACCTCAGTGAGGTAGATTTGCTGCTTAGTTACCCTGGGCATATAATCTTTTTCATTAGAAAGGGAATGTGTTTCCCCATCTGATGTAGTTTGTCTGGTTTGGAAATAAGAACATTGATGTTATTTGTCTTATTATTTCACTTGGTTCTTATTGAGTTTCATTGTGCTCTCTGCCATTAGAACTCCAGTCAAAGTAGGGAAATCTATGGAAAATGAGATATTTTCCTGCTTGTTAAGTCCAGGATGAAATAGCCAGATGAGTATCTCTGGATGTCTAGCAAAAATTGGTTTTTAAACAGTGAGTGCTCCAGCTTGGGGAAACTGTGGTGTGAGCCACTGCAGCCATTTGGCATTTGATTAACGTGGTAGAAAAAGGCAGAGTATTATTCTTAGTTATTGATATGCTTAATCCATTTAAAATAACCTCCATTGTTTCCACTAGGAACTGGTGAGAAAAAAAAAACCATTCTAAAAGCTGCACTGAAATAATCGAGCAATAAATATTTAAAGTTTTGAAGTACCTCATTTTAGCTGATTAATTAACTAATTGGTAAAGATTGATTTTTCTATGTTTTGTCTAGGATGTTGTACTAATGAGAGCTCTGCGAGATATGAATCTTCCTAAATTTGTGTTTGAAGATGTACCTCTCTTCCTTGGCCTAATCTCTGACCTGTTTCCTGGCCTGGATTGCCCTCGAGTGCGCTACCCTGACTTTAATGATGCTGTAGAACAAGCGCTGGAAGAACGGGGATATATTGTTCTACCAGTCCAGGTATAAAAAAATCTTAATTGCTTGAGGTTTTGTTGTAAATATGGGGCTGCAGGTGCATTGTTGCACCCTGGAGTGGCTCCAGGAAAACTTTTGATATAGACCAGCTGCTAACCTTGTCCACAGAGTTGTGACAGTAGTCTACTGAATCCATGTTTATTTTTCAGGTGGATAAAGTAGTTCAGATGTATGAGACAATGTTAACTCGTCACACTACAATGGTGGTTGGACCTACTGGAGGTGGCAAGACAGTTGTTATTAAAACCTTGTGCCAGGCCCAAAACAAGTGAGTGTAGAATGTAAACCAGGCTGTTAAATGGCACAGTCTGTATTACTCAGCCCTGTCCAGTCATGACACGACCAACAGCTGCCCGGAGTATTTGCTTGGGTTAACATGAGATGATAGTGTTGACATTTTACTATTGCTTTTCTTGCTGTATCTTCAGGCTGGGATTATTGACAAAGCTTTACACACTGAACCCTAAAGCTATGAGTGTGATTGAGCTGTATGGGATCCTTGACCCTGTCACACGAGACTGGACAGATGGAGTCCTGTCAAACATTTTTCGGGAGATCAACAGACCCACTGACAAGAAAGAGAGAAGGTAGGCAGCTAGAAATCATTGTGGTGGTTTTGAGATCCTGGGGCTTACATCAATTGAAAAAAATTGATATAGCACTACTAAAAAAACAAATGCTAAATAAATAGAAAGTGTCTAGGAGTCTTTCTGTCTCCTGTGAGTTTCTAGTCTCAGTGAAACTATGCAATTATACAAAATGAATGGTAGACTTCAAAATACCTGGACTGACAATGACACCATTGATGACACTTCTGAATTCAGAAATACATTAGCAAAATCAGAGATCAGTCAGTGCCCCATGGCTCTTGTACACAGGTACATTCTCTTTGATGGAGATGTGGATGCTCTCTGGGTTGAAAACATGAATTCTGTCATGGATGACAACAAGTTATTGACCCTGGCAAACGGGGAGCGGATTAGGCTTCAGGCGCACTGTGCTTTGTTGTTTGAGGTAAGAAATGGCTGTACCAGTTAATACATGGGAAGGGTTAGATACAGATGGGGCTTCAAAGCCTGAAAAGCAGTTACTGTGTACCATTATCTTGTGTGATTATTTTATAGGTTGGGGACTTACAGTATGCATCTCCTGCCACAGTATCCCGCTGTGGAATGGTCTTTGTAGATCCTAAAAATCTGAGATATGAGCCCTACTGGCAGAAGTGGGTCAAAGGAAGAGAAAATGAGGTGGGAATTTCTGCACTTGTTCAGAGAGTATTTGTATTTGACACTGACCTGTAGACAGTCTTTGGTAGAAGTGATTCCTTCAAGAACAATCATATCTGGTCAGCCGGGTATTGATGGGAAGCTCTGCTGTCAAAATTGTTCTTTCCAGCTGAATTATTGTCCTTTTGTGCTCCTTAGAAAGAGAGAGAGGAATTGGATCGTCTCTTTCAAAAGTATGTGCCCTACCTTATTGATATGATTGTGGAGGGAATTGTGGATGGCAAACAGGAACGAAAGCTGAAGACCATTATTCCTCAAACAGATTTAAATATGGTAAGAAACAGAGAGTAAAGATTGAACATGTTTAACTAAAAAGAAAACTGAATGATGGAAGAAGTAAAACCTTCCCAAAAAAAGAACAGGAGGAGAGTCTGTGCTGGAATGTCAGTTTCCTACTGATGAGCACAAAAAGACACCAAAACAATCAGCAGCTAACAATGCTCTTCTACTGAACTTAATACACATAGCAGTAGATCCACCTGTAAGAAGAGAAGACCAGCAATCAGCTGAAAACATACATAAGAGTTTTCATGCATCTAAATGGCAATTTTGTTTACAGATTTGTCCTTTTTCCAACAGATCGTGCAGTTGACTGTGATGCTGGACGTCCTACTTGTACAGCCTGAAAATCCTGATGTTCTGGAGTGTTTTTTCTTGGAAGCTTTGTATTGCTCCTTAGGTGCTTCTCTTCTTGATGCTGGGAGAATTAAATTTGATGAACATGTTAAACGTATTTCCTGCATGACTATTGTTCAGGGTGAGGACATCCTGGCTAAGCCAGGGGAGCTGCCAGGTAGGATTTTGTCATAATTTAACCTGAATCCCATTTATTGTAATAGAAAAGTGCTAGTTTTCATGAAGGTGCTAGAGTAGAGGAATTTTGGTTGATGCCTTAGTGGGTTAAATGACTTGTAAATAGAACAAAGTGTTGCCCAACTATAATCTTACCTTTCATTTTCATCTCAATCAGATTGTTCTCTTAGGAAATATTTCCGTGTCCTAAAAAACTTGCAGTTCCTTAATGGTTTACAGGTCAGCTGCCAACTTTGTATGACTTCCATTTTGATGAATCTCAAAAAAAGTGGGTACCTTGGATGCAACTTGTTCCTAAATATATTCATGATCCTGAAGTGAAATTTCTTGACATTCTAGGTGAGTATAAGATAAAATACAGTGACGATGTGCTTTTAATTCATATGTGCCACCACTGAGTGCATGGCACTTAACATGGGACATCCTTTTTCTGTACTGAAGGTCATCTGCTCAGGTTCAGCTTCTTGTGATGACACAAATCAGTTCCTTTAAAGTTCTTTTCATAGTAGTTTAGCAGTCATAAAGTTGATGTTTACAGCATTGTGTAATAAAAAAGTGAGGAAAGGATAGAACCACATTTCAGTTGATAAGGCTTATTTAGGAGCTAATAATGCCTTTTAAAAGCTGGAATAGCAGAAGATTCACAGTTTGCTCTACCAGAAATTCTAGGAAAACATCAGCTCGTGGTTCAGGTATTCAGTAGATAAAAATTACATTCTTAGGGCTGTTATTGGTTATTACTTAAAGCATTGCCTAATGGTGCTTTTCATAGTTAAAGACAAATTTAGACACTAATTTACAGTGATACTCCAGCAAGCACAGGTTAACTTCACTGCACAAAAGATAAATTTGTGATCTCTGAATTTGCTCCAAATGCAGGCAATTTACATAGAAAAAATTTCATCTGTGTTGAGTTCTGGGAAAATGCTTATGATTTAAATAAATCCTGATTATATCCTTGAAATAGGGATTAAATTGAGCATAACCAAACCATGACCCTCCTATATGAAAGATAACTTCTTTTTTAGTCTACATATATGGAAGAAAAGATCCCAATGACAAAGACTGAAAAGAGATGGTTAAGCAATTAAAATTTTCTTTCAGCATTGTTAGTGACTTGATAATTCAGATTATGCCTTTGTGCAACTGCATGTTAATACCTTGAGAGTGTGTTCCAGCACTATTCTATAAATATAAATCCTCAGGCTGTAGTGCCTTTTCATTTAGCCAGTGTCCTGGGTTCACTTTATGAGGCTCGTTATCCCCATTTGTCTGTGTAGCTTAGAAAATAAGCTCTCTCCTCTCCTGAGTGTGGAGCCCAATTTTGTCCCAAATTTACCCTAAACCAGGACAGCCAGTGATTGTGTTCCTGCTCTTTTTCAGTGCCCACAGTGGATACCACACGCACTGCTTGGTTACTGGGACAGATGGTAAAAGTGAAACGCCCAGTTGTTCTTGTAGGTGAATCGGGTACATCCAAGACAGCAACTACACAGAACTTCCTGAGCAATCTGGACAAAGAATTTAATGTATGTGTGAGGCATTTTGCCCTGTTTGTATAGCAGCATTTTCATTCTTTGCCCTTGTGTTAAATTTGCATTGTGAAGCCTGAGTCTGTGGGTTGCAGTATTGACGTGGGTAATGTGACTGCACACTCCAGACTCAAAGTGTGTGACTGATTTGAAAATCCTTCAAGATCAAAGATGTTTTGTCCTCTTTTACCTTGTACAGACTCAATTATATAAATTAAAAATATATTATCAAAGTGCTAAGGATGGGCTTACTTTTTTCGTCATATGTAATTCAAGTGAGTAATGGACCTGAGCAGCATTTCCTGTATGTCTGACAGCTAATATAAAAAATATTTTTGAATGCTCTAGGAGGAAAAAAACCCCAACAAAACAGGTTAGAATCCATTCTTATAATCTCCTCCTGTTTGCAGCTGTTGCTGGTAATTAACTTCTCTTCTCGTACGACATCCATGGACATTCAGAGAAACCTGGAGACAAACGTAGAGAAACGAACTAAAGACACTTTTGGCCCTCCCATGGGAAAACGCCTCCTTGTGTTCATGGATGATATGAATATGCCAAGGGTAAGCTGTCAATGTTTTTGCCAAGTAGAATAGAAACATTTGGGGTGGTACTGATATAGTCCCTGCAATCACAAATCCAGTGTGCATTTAGTTTATCTCAGAGAAGAGGCACTTTTCCCATAGGAGGCATTGGGATGAGTGTTCACAATCGGTGCCAGAGCTTTACAAAGTGTCCCTTAGTCCCTGTAATGTTCTCCTGAGTGTGGAACCCAATATTCCCACATCTAAAGCAGTAATTGGTGAGCTGATGTACTATGCTTTGAGGTATCCTGACTCTTGTGTATCCTGCAGGTTGATGAGTATGGCACACAGCAACCCATCGCCCTGCTGAAGCTGCTGCTAGAGAAAGGTTTCATGTACGACCGTGGTAAAGAGATGAACATTAAATTTCTTCGAGACCTGGGTTTTGTTGCTGCCATGGGCAAAGCTGGAGGAGGTCGGAATGAAGTTGACCCTCGATTCACCTCACTCTTCAGTGTTTTTAACATCCCTTTTCCTTCTGAGCAATCACTGAATTTGATCTACTTCTCCATCCTGAAAGGCCACACCGCGGTAATTTCACTGTTTTTGAAGGATTGCTCAACAGGTGTATTATTTTTAAATAGACATTTATGTCTACGTTGTTGCAAGACCTGAAATCTTTGTTACCTTTTTTTTTGTATCTAGAACCTCACACAAACCTTTCTTTTCCTCTTCTCTTTCTCAATGGGTTTTACATAGTTTAGATAAGTTCTTGTGTAGTATGTAAACATGCAAGCCAGCAGATAATTTATAAACCTGGAGCTTTTCATGTATTGAAATGTGTGAATGATTTGGTTACAGTTCCTTTAAGCAAATACACAAAGATCAGAAAATTCTTTCCTGAATGAGTGTGAAAAATGTAATATATTGCAACAGAAAAGTTTGATGTTATCTTGAGCACTCAGAAGGTTCCAGAGTGAAGATGGAGCCTGCCCTAAACATTTAACTGCAGAATATTCATACTACAGAGAATTTTTTAACCAAACAGGTTTAAAAGCTGGAAAGAAGATTATGTTTAATAGCATTGAGTTCTGTCAGGACAGTCTCATGAAAACACCTCTTCTTTCTCATGTTTGCAGAGCTTTAATGAGTCCATATCAGCCATCTCTGAAAAGATTACTCTGTGTACTTTGGAACTTTATAAAATGATCGTTACTGACCTGCCCCCTACTCCTTCCAAATTCCACTACATTTTTAACCTGCGGGATCTTTCCAGGGTCTATAATGGCCTTGTTCTTACAGATCCAGAAAGGTAAGAATAGAAAAATTGTCATTAGTGGTCCCACACCTATTTTTTTGGTGAATCTGGGTGAAATTGAGGTAATTTGGTACAGGAAATCAGTCACATCTGGTCACTTTTCATTAAACCACAGTGAGAAATAGAACATCCTAAGTTGTGATCTTACTCTGATGCATTAGTCTCTCTTAAGTAAGATACCAGAGGTAAAAATGCAAGCAAATTAGTTATTATCTTAAGAACCAAATCATAAAGAGTAAAAGGGTCAATCCAGAATTTGGTCCTTGTTATTAACCATATGGCCTTAGGAATCATGTCAGCTCATTTGGTGCAGTCTGGTATTTTGGTGTTATTTCAGGTTTCACACGGTGACCCAGATGGTGAGAGTTTGGCGAAATGAGTGCCTGAGGGTTTTCCATGACAGGCTGATTAATGAAGCAGACAAAGAACTGGTGAGTAATTTGTTTCAGTTTTTTAGTAGTCGCTGACTATTATTATGGCAATTAATTTGCAGCAGAAACACTACCAAGTGTTGGATTCAGGTCTTGCTGTCTGACTGCAGATTTGTCTAAGCAATATGTTGTTCAATAATTTAAAACACAGCCCATGGAAGATTTTTTCCTAAAACAATGTGATGATGGCAGACTAAGAAAGCAGATCTACTGAAGGAATGGAAAGAATCACTTGGTTTACGTGTCCAGGAAAATTGATTGGCAGAAGTACAGGTGACAAAGTGTGAGAGAAGTACAGGAGAAAACTCAGGAAATCACTTTAAGTCAGTATTTTCCTTCAGGAAGGATTGTACCAGAAAGTGACTCTACAATCAAGTAGCAAAAAGGATAAAAGCCAAATTCTTACACAGTGAATTCAGTTCTGGCTGTTTCGCAAATTGGAAAATGCTTTAAATTATATCTTAAAACACAAAAGAGAACAATGCCAATTTTAAATCTTGATATTTAGGAGAGAAATCGAGATAAAGTCTACTCATCTAAAAGCAACCTGCTTTGCTTTGGAAGTTGCTTAGATGAAAAGAGGTAGGCCAAGAAGGGTTCAGATTTTTCTAGTTAAAACTTTCTCCTCTAACATACAAAGACACATCTCCAGCTCAATTTTCACAACACAGAATATTAATGCAGAAACTTTGTGAGAGATCTTTCTGGTGAGACATCTATGAATGCTGAAAAGGGAAGTTTATTAATATACTGTTACACCAAAATATGAGAAGGTGTTTTATTTAACAGGCTTCTCCTTTTTTGTTTTGATGTTCTACAGTTGATTGGCTTGAACCATTCTTGAACTGCCTATTAGATAATTTTAGATCATACATAGAACACAGAAGGGGGCTGTACTCTTTGGATCTTCTAGTGACATAAGTATCACCTTGAAATAAATCAGTCTTAGAACAAGAATCTGCATTATCACCTTTCTAAGTATTACTGGATTCACAATCAAATGCTTTGTTGTGTTGCCTGACTCGTGTCATATCCTTGAAGGTACAAGGCCATATAAAAACCTTGGTTGAAGAGCATTTCCCGGATGACTTGGAGCATGTCATGAGGGATCCAATTCTTTTTGGAGATTTCAGAACAGCACTGAATGAGGCAGAAGCTCGTATTTATGAAGATATCCAAGACTATGATTTAGCAAAAGCTCTCTTTAAGGTAGAGTGCATCAGCTGGGAACTGTGCCTGAGGAATGGGTAGGAGCCTGCCTGAAACTGCAGGAAATCTGTTCTCTTCTGTGTGCTCAAAGAACTTTATGTGCTTTGATGCCCATTTGGGGTTTGCAGTGATGAAAACTGAGGATCAGCTACACAGTCAGCAGTGTTTTCCAACAGTTCATTTTCCCTGAGGAATGGGAAAGGAATAATGCTGCTGAATGGGCTATTTTCTTAATGTTATTAATTGTTTCATTGGTCTCCTAGTAACATTCTGTTCACATTTCTCTGAAGGAGATCTTGGATGACTACAACGAGTATCATATTAAAATGAATCTGGTTCTTTTTGATGATGCTCTGGAGCATTTAATCCGTATCCATCGCATCATCCGGATGGACCGCGGGCACGCCCTGCTCATCGGAGTGGGAGGCTCAGGAAAGCAGTCCCTGACAAAACTGGCTGCTCACACAGCTGGATGTGAGGTTAGTGACCCTGTGTCTTGGCTGGGAAAAAAGACAAGGAAAGTAAAATCGTGATTGGGATTAAACTAGGGATGGGAGTCAGTCAGTCAAGACAAGATCAGGCTGGCAGCTCTTCCCTATGGGGAGAAACCCTGGTTGAGGTGATTGCCAGGAAGTCCAAGATGATGACTGTGTGTGATCTGGGCAGGAAGCTGTCAGTGCCTGAATCTGGGTTTTGGCACTGGAGAAGGAAAACAAGGATGGGTTTGGTGATGAGCAACTAATTCTCCCTAACTACTGCTGCTGATACTTAAATGTCTTACAGCAGGACTCCAGTGCTGCTTTGAGGAGCCTTGTTATAATTGGTACTGTATTATTTCAGAGAGGAAATGTTCCTCTCAGAGGCACTTTACTTAAAAATGCTTGGAAGGAAAGAACAAAAGAGGAGGATGAACACAAAGCAGTTTTGAAAATGCAAGCCTGCAGGGTTGTACAAATGCACAACTTTATTGATACTTAAACATTTACTGATGACTGGGGCCAAACCAACCCCCTTGATTCAGTCTAACTGCAATCCAGAGTTACTTACCATCATGTCTTGGGTCCATCTGTGTCTTCTAAATGTATGTTTTCATCCCTAGGTATTTGAGATCATCTTGAGTCGAGGATACGGAGAAAATAATTTCCGAGATGATTTGAAGAATTTGTATGAGAGGCTGGGTATTTATGACAAGTCAATGGTCTTCTTGTTTACAGATGGCCATGTGGCAGAAGAGAGTTTCCTGGAACTCATCAACAACATGTTGACTTCAGGTGCCACTGACAGCCTCTCTGCTTGTGACTCATAATCTCAACTGTACCCTTGATACAGCCATTACTGGTTCACCCTGTGTCCTCTGCTGCTTTAGTTAGTTACACTTTTTAGTACTACCTTAAATGATCTTGGCCTTAATAAAGGCTTTCTGGAATCTTCTTACAGTCATTTATATGTCTGGAGAGGTTATAGGGTTCATTCATGCTGGTGATGATGCGGCAGAAGTCTCAGATTTCTTCCAAGAGTGAGGGAGACTTCAGCTGCATTTGGCCACAAACCCACCTGTTGTGCAATTGCCTTTGAATAGCATTCACCTGAACTGCAGCAACTGTTCATATGTATATTTATGTATATATATCCTGAAATGTAGTTTGGTATCTTCTAGTGAAGGAAGCAGCTGGAAATGAGCAGCAGCTGGCACTGTGTGACCACCCTTTCTGTAGAAGTTCCTACACAGTCTGATATGAGAACAGATGAATTAATTGTATCCCTTTTCTTGTTCTAGTTTTCCCTGTCTCTGGTATGTCATTAGGTTACTTATGCAGTATTTGCCACAAGATTGAGAGAACAAAAATGTGAACTGATGGTTCACAGACACTAATGAAGATTTTCTTTGCAGAGTCCTGTGACATTTTGTATATGTTGCTAAAGCCCAAACAAAAATGCATTAATTATTCTTCTAAATCCAAAGTATGGCCTATTTTCCAGGAGGGCTGTGGGGGGGGGGAGGAGAAGCATAGAGAGATGAATTGGTTCATTCAAAACTACTCAGAATCATTTTTGCAGAGCTAGGTTTAAAATTGGTTTCTCATCTGCCCTATCCCCAGCCATATGGTTACCTCTTACTGGTGGTTCTCACTAGCATTCTTCTGTCCTTATGTTACAGGAATGGTGCCAGCCCTTTTTGCAGAGGATGAAAAAGACTCCATACTAACTCAGATTGGAGACGAAGCTGCTAAAGCTGGTGCAGGCCCAGCTAAAGAGAGTATCTGGCAGTATTTTGTAAGCAAATGTGCAAGCAACCTTCACATTGTCCTGGGAATGTCCCCAGTTGGGGAGGACCTGAGAACGTGGTGCAGAAATTTCCCAGGTATCAATTGTACACAATGCTTCCCTGTAAAATACAGATTTACAGGCAAGAGAAAAATCTCCAGTGGACACTGAGAGATGTCTGGACAGCTAAAACTATACAGAGCAGGTTTCATGATTAAGGATTTGCATTGCATGTTTTTTTTCCTGTTAATTACCACATATCAGTGAACAATATTGATTAGCATTTATCAGATCAGTTCATTTTCCAGCTGAACAGCTAGAAATCAATCAGTCATCCTCACTGAACTGGAAATACACAGCCTTTGTCTGCAGCCTTTTTTCTGTAGTTTACAGAAGAAAGTGTGGTGTTAAATCATTATGAAACTAGGATGGTGGGAAGAGAAACATTTTTGTATCCAAAGCCAAAAAAAGGGTGTGGTGGGAGGGACACCCATGGAGAGAAGATTAACACCTAAGCCTAGCAGGTGCTGCAGGTGGCTGAAAGGAGTCCTGGGAAACAGGAGAGATTCATGAAACATGGGTACAGGTGGGAATGCTAAACCAGGCTCTAAAATACCTTATTGCAGCTCCTGACTGTGTCTTTTAGAGTCTAAGGAATGGTACAGTGGGGTTAGCAGGACACAGGGGCAAAGCTCATTATTTACTGTCAAAATGGAAGTATGGACTTCATGGTCAATTCTGTTATTAAGAAGGAGTCAAGACTAATTTGCAAATTCTTTATGTAAGTAAAGTTAATTAGAGGACTGCCTGTCTGATTAGGGGTTAGTTTTACAAAGGAATTTTTCAGCTGACACTGTCCTTTTTATTTTAAGGTCTTGTCAACAACACTGGTATTGACTGGTTCTTGCCCTGGCCTGCCCAGGCCTTATGTGCAGTTGCACAATCCTTTCTGGGTATGTAACATGTCAGTATTTCAACCCCATTACCCCTTGGCATAGCCTAAGAAGTATATTCTTTAATTTGCAATTATTATACATTTCACAATTTCATTTCCCATTGTGCTTGTTACCTTGAGTCTAAATGAGTAACGTAAAAACCCAGTCAAAAAATGTCACTGGAAAAATCAAATAGATTTTTAAAATTGCTAAAATTCAAGTTCCCAACTCTGCAGACAATGGGCTGCCCACCAGGAGGTCCCCTTCTGGTTTTGCCCTGGTCTTGCTTTTTGTCCCAGAAAACAGGCTTGTTTTGTGCCTGGCTTAGATGTACATAAGAAAGATGGTAATTAGTGTGCTCTGAAAAAAGCCACAAATCTTTGAATTTTTTATTTCTTCTGCCCAATCTTAGCAAAAAACCAACGCATCCCACCAGAGAGCTTCCAGTCAGTGGTTGACCACATGGTCATGGTGCATGAATCTGTAGGGGACTTCAGCAAGAAATTCCTGGAGAAACTGAGACGTAGAAATCACGTCACACCAAAAAATTACCTTGATTTTCTCAATACCTATGCAAAATTGCTGGAAGAGAAAAATGAGTTCATTTTAGGTAAGGCTATGTAGATGTTTTCTTCTTTTTAATAAGTGATTTAAATATTTTAAAAACAAATGAAGTTCTGGTGAGAATTCCACATATTACCCAGAATATGCAAAAACTGTGTTAGCAGTACTATCTCAAATGCTGTACTGGCACACAGCTGTGGGCTGTGTTTTGACATGGACCCAAAATCCTGGCCACATTTGAATGTTCAGACTCTGTCAAACAATGGGCTCTCCTCAAATCCTTTAGTGAATGAACATGAGCCAGAATCTCCAAACTAGACACTCCTCTGCTTGGGGAACAGTCATGCTGAAATGTAATACCAGCATGGCCTCACTCAGGGTTTAACTTTCTTCATCAAGCAGCAATTCTTATTCATACTTCAGTGGCACTGAAATATGTGAAAAGGATAAAACACAAACAGTGTAATATGGCAAATATGTTGTGGCACAGGGCCACTATGTCAGCTCAAGTGATATTAACATCACTTTGGCTGGCAGGCTCAGGAAAGGAAATCTCTCAGTGCACCTCTAAGGATATTTTCTCTTTGTGAGATTGTCTGTTGCTTGAATGCAATCAATGAATCACTGACATTTCTCCCTTTTTTTTTTTTCTACCTAGCACAATGTAAACGGCTGGATGGGGGCTTAGTTAAACTGAAGGAAGCTGCTGTACAGTTGGCTGAGCTGAATGTCAAACTTGCTGAGCAAAAGATTATACTAACAGAAAAAACAGCTGCTTGTGAGGCTTTGTTAAGAGACATTAAATTAAACACAGAAATAGGTGGGTAGTTTACAACTACTGAAGTGTCCCACAGGCTAAGCAGGGCTCACACCATCTGTGTTAGGCTGGGTTGGGAGACCCTTGAAGAGCTCCAGCTGCTTCTCGAGGTGTTCCTCTTGTTCTGTGTGCTGCTCCCGTGCCATGCTAGAAGAGCAGGTCCCCTGCCTTGCCCAGATTGCCATCTTTGCTCCATGTTTGGCCCACAGTACTTTATACATTTGCCTGCCCTTGTCTTCCCTTTCCAAGGTGTAGGGCATAATGTGGGAAAGGCAGTAGCAAGGAAGGTAACTTCTGATTCAGAAATTTAGTATTAGAGGAAAATCAGAGGGAAACATGGAGGAAAAGAGATTGTGCATGCTGTTGTGGAACACTAACTGTTCCTAACCTGGTGATGTAACTGTAACCAGAGGCAAGCTGGCAACAAAAGGTTCTGACTTGATGGTAATTTCTGATTTTCAGCAAAGAAATCAGAAATTTTTCAGAAAAAAAAAAGTCTATTAGTGTATGAAAACTTGAATGATTCATTTATGGTCTTGCCTTTACAATTACTAGCTGAGGAGAAGAAAAAAATGGGTGAAGAAAAAGCTATAGAGATACAGGAACAGAATGCAGTTATTGCTGTGGAGAAGGCAGAGGCTGAGGCAGCACTGGATCAAATCAAGCCTATTATGGAAGCTGCCAAACGGGAGGTGGAGAAGCTTGACAAGGCTGAAGTTACTGAACTCAGGTGACTCATTTGTATGTACAGTAGCATAAACTCTTGGAAATACACTGAGAGACTCTCGTTTGCTGGGTCTGAGCCTTAGCCTCACCTTTCTCACCTGCCTGTGAAGGTCAGGACACCAATTGTCTGGGTGCAGAGGTCACAACAGAATGCCCTGATTCCTAGCCCATGCCTTTGCCTTAAGACAGTTCTCCCAGGCCTTTGTTTGCTGTTAACCCCATCATTCTCTGGCCTGTGTCTGATGCACAGGAACCTGCTTTGGTTTTTGCCTGAACAATGGCTGTCCAAACATGTTCATTCCTCCTCTTTTTTTCCTGTGTAAGTAGAAACACATAACAGTTATTTTTCAGGGATACTTTCATAGCAAAAAATTTATTTCCCTGCTGAATTTACTCCTCCTTGTGTTTTGATAATACAACTTTTTTTTGAGGATTGATATAAAGGCACATCCAGTCTTTGGCTCTCCCTGAAATAGTTGTCCCCAAAATAGCAATGGCTCTCCCTTCCCTGCCACACTTGTTCAGTTTCCTTTTTCTCATAGATCTCTGGATTTTTCTCCAGCTGCTTCACTGCCCTAGGAAAGAATATCGAGGCTCAGTGTTTTAAGCTTTCCACTGTTGAAATCCTTTAGTATTTCCTGGATCAAATTGTCTGAATACAAGAATTGGTTCTGAGCTTTTGTGTAGTTGATAATTTATTGTCTGATTTGGGTTACCTTTTTCACTGTTGTGGCTTGTCTTATGTACAAGCTCCTGTATTGCAATGCCTCTCTTAACAGGTAGTACCCATGTCTGGCATCATGTGTTTTGTCTCCTTTTTTCCCTTTCACTGTCTCTTTCACCTGTTTTCCAGGTCCTTTGCAACACCCCCGAAGCAGGTGCAGGTTGTTCTGGACTGTATTCTTATAATGAGAGGTTACAAAGAACAAAACTGGAAGAATGCCAAAGCAATGATGGCTGACACAAATTTCCTGCGACTTCTGCTGACGACAGATTTTAGGGAAATTCCATGGAGCAATGTGAAAGCTATGAGAGGTGAATTTCTCTTCTGGGTACTTGCAGTGAATATAGCATCTTGTTAATGGGAACAGCCAACAGAGTCTCTTTAATATTCTGACAAATATTTCCTATTGTCTGTCATGGCATTGGCTGATGCTGCTGGTAGGAAAAGCTATTTCTTTGGGGGTTTTTGCACAGTTATTCAACTCACTTGCAATATTTTTGTGTTTGCCAATTTAGCTCTCTTAAAGAATCTTAATACAACGTGGGCTGAAATGGAAGTTATCAGCAGAGCAGGACTGGGAATGTTAAAGTTTGCTGAAGCAGTGGTGACCTACTGTGATGTAGTTAAAACAGTCAAGCCAAAGGAAGAAAAGGTAAAATGTGTTGGAATAAAACTCAGAGAAGATCAGAACATGATCCTGATGGAAAAGATAATACTTGACCATTTCACAGACTGCCCACTTTTCCTACTGAGGTGCTTAAAAAGTGGTGTTTAGGAGAGCTATTGCAGTAGCAATGAGGCAGGCTGTCAGTCATAAATCACTGTATTTGTTGTGTCAGGGTGCTGGGTTGTGGGTTGCCATCCATGCCAGTGCTTGAGGGATGAGGGAGGAAGATGTTCAGTTGGAATTTTGTAATCTAACGTGCTTAGAAAAATACAGTTTAGAGCTGTTTACTAAAAACAAACTTTAAAACCCATGGCATTTGGACAGAACAGAGGTCAGTTCACTAAATCATGTTCCCTAAGCACAGACCTTTTGATTACCTTTTTCTAGGATGACTGGAAATTCAGCTGTATTACCAAAGGAAATCTAATGTCCAACAGATGACACTGGAAAATTTTGTCAAGAAAAGGTTATTTTATACAACTGACTACAGAGAAAGTATATTCACTAGATGATGTGTCTGACTATGTTTGGAGCCTTAATATTGTTGTTATTAAGCAGACAAACCTCCCATTTTGTCAGGGCATGAGAGTCCTACTGACCTCCAGTGCTTTAATATTCCTTGTGGGTACAAAACTGGGAGATTTTTCTGCTTTGGAACTTCACTGTCAGACCATGATGTGTGTTTGGGATGGGGAGAGGAGAGTGACAGTGTCAGTTATTTTGGCTTACACTGTTTATTACCAGAACACTTTGAAAAATATGATACAACCATAAGAAATGTGAGAACTTAATACTTCTCTCTAAAATCTTTCTGTCCTTTGACACTCTTATGTTTCCTTCAAAATGTGCTCTAGGTGGCCAGGCTGGAACGGAACTACGAATTAAGTAAGCGGGAACTGGAAAGGATACAGGCAGAGCTGGCTGCCATTCAGGAAGAGCTTAAATCTTTGGGGGAAAAATTGGAGCAGGCATTAAAAGAAAACAAAAAGTTACAAGAAGAAGCAGAGATAATGCAGAGAAGATTGGAGGCTGCTGACAAGCTCATCGCTGGCTTGAAATCTGAGAATGAGAGGTAAGTCTAGATTCAAAGAGGATCATTTTTGACACCAGAGGTTCATGTGTCAGGGATAAAATCTATCAGGTGGAGACATTTTTGAAAATGTTGCTTTCTATGGTGTTTGTTTCTGAGAAGAGCTATTATCTGTTCTGAGCTAATATCCATTAGCTCTTGGAAAACAACTGAGATTAAATGGATGAAAGTTCAGATCAACTCAGTGTCTGTGGCCACCATAATAGCAAGAGAAAACTGATTCTAAATTTGGGGGTCTGTCTCAACCTGTATCTAAAGTAGCAGGAAATTCTGCACATAAACCTCATCTTCCTGCTACAGAAACTCTCATACAATTCTATCAGGTGGACAGAGGAATTCAAGGAATTAGAAATACGAAAGGTGAAGTTGCTGGGAGATTGTCTGCTTGCTGCTGCCTTTCTGTGCTATGTGGGAGCCTTCAGCTGGGAGTTCCGTCATGAAATGCTCTATGAAGTGTGGCAGGAAGATATTCTCTCACGAGAAATTCCTCTCAGCCATCCATTTAAGTTGGAGAGCCTCCTTACTGATGAGGTGGAGGTTAGCAGGTATGTCCAGTGAGGAGACCCAGGGACTACTGAATGTGACTTTATAAAGTGGGAGTCTGGAGCTGAATCTGTAGCACAGAATTGGCATAGTGGGTGGAGGTGCACAGCCGTACCAGAGAGAGAATCTCACTTTCATGTCCTCCTGATTAACAGGGGCCGTTTGTTGTAACGAGCTGTTGTACTTAACACCCCAGGGACATTCACTGAATTCAAACACATGTAATACCAATTCAGTTTTTTAAGAGTTTTAACATATAAAATATGTTTCCATAACCCAACAGGTGTCTTTTCATTACCTTCAATGGGTTTGGTATTAAACCCAAGCCCAGGTAGCCCATGTATCAACTGCCACAGGACTGCTCACCTAAGACAGCAGTCAGTACTTGGAGTAGTGCAGTTCAGTGAGTCAGTGAGTCACTCTGAGCTGTGACACTGTCCCACAGTCACATAACACTGTGTGTGTCTAGTTGTGTGCTCAGTGAGTTGCATCATTTTGCTGGCAAATGAAATGTGCTGCTCTCCCACCGAGTTTTCATCCCAGCTGGTCTTTGGTCCATTCTGTTCCCAGGTGGGTTTCTCAAGGATTGCCCCCAGATGAGCTCTCTGTCCAGAATGGCATCCTGACAACGTATTCCAGCCGCTTCCCACTCTGTATTGACCCACAGCAGCAGGCTTTACATTGGATTAAGAAGAAAGAAGAAAAGAATAATCTAAAGGTAAAGATGGAGGATTGCTTTACCTCATTACTGATTGTTTTTAAAGCTGCATAAATATCTGTCATCTTGAATGGGGAACCAGTTATATATCACAAAGTTATTGAATGGTTTGGATTCAGAAGGACCTTCTAGTTCCACTCCTGGCCATGGACAGGGACACCTTCCACTATCCCAGGGTGCTCCAAACCCTGTCCATCTTGGCCTTGGACACTACCAGGGATGGGGCAGCCAGAGCTTCTCTGGGAAGCTGTGCCAGGGCCTCAGCACTCTCACAGGGAAGGATTCCTTCCTAATATCTAATTTAACCCTGGTCTCTTTCAGTTTGAAGCCATTGAAGCCATTCCCCCTTTTCCTATTGCTAAATGTGCTTGTCAAAAGTCCCTCTCCAGCTCTCTTGGAGCTCCTTTAGGTTTTGGAAGGTGCTATAAATTCTCCCTGGAGCCTTCTCTTCTCCAGGATGAACAGCCCCAGCTCTCTTAGCCTGTCTGCACGTGCAGAAAGAGTCTAACAAAAAGGCTGGTGTAGATCTCAGCTCCAGGATGGAACTTCCATGTAGGACAATAAACACACTTAGAGGCACAGCTAGAACTTCAAGGGTAATTTTGAAATGGAAATTATTCTCAGCTAATCAGAAAAGGCACCTTTACTGTTTTGTGCAAGTGCAGTTTATATCATTTGTGAAAGGAAAAAAGCAGCAAAGAACAAACTTCATTAGTGTTGGCAGCTACTGCAAAATAATAATGTTCAGCAAATTGAATGTCAGTTCTCCTTTCATGTTTTCCCATTGTTCTCTTGCAGATGGCTTCCTTTAATGACCCAGATTTCCTGAAACAGCTAGAACAGGCCATAAAGTATGGAACCCCTTTCCTGGTGCACAGTGTTGATGAATACATCGACCCTGTGATAGACAATGTCTTAGAGAAGAATGTCAAAGTTGCACAGGGGCGAGCATTCATTGTCCTGGGGGACAAAGAAGTTGACTATGACAGTAATTTTAAAATGTACCTGAACACCAAATTAGCAAACCCAAAGTATTCTCCCTCTGTGTTTGGCAGAGCTATTGTTATCAATTATACAGGTAAGCTCAAGGGTGTACATAATAACAAAGTAGGGGTTATGCTGTTGTGCAGATTTAGGGCCTGGGTCATTGTCTGAATCCTCGATGAAACTAAAAAATTCATACTCTCCCTTACACTCAGCATCTGATTTAATAGGAAGTCCTTCTCACTTCTCTCTTCTAATCTGCAGCTGAGCTAAATATCTCTTCCTGTGCTGTCCTAAATATCTCTTCCTGTACTGGTCAGGTGAGGATGCTTTGGTGGAATTAAGATCCACAGTCATTAACCAAGTCACTCTGTTGCATTGCTGTAGTTTTATGAGAGGCTCAAGATTAAATAAATTATATAAAAACTGTCCTGTGCTTACAAAGCTGTGCTCTGTCCATGTGCTGTACCTGTAGTTACACTCAAGGGCCTAGAGGATCAGCTGCTCAGTGTCATTACGGGTTTTGAAAGGAGGGAATTGGAGGAACAGAGAGAACGTCTCATCCAGGAGACAAGTGAAAACAAAAACCTGCTGAAAAATCTGGAAGACACTCTCCTTCATGGACTGTCAACTTCCACAGGAAACATGTTGGACAATGTGGAATTGGTGCAAACCTTGGAGGACACAAAATTCAAAGCTACTGAGGTACCAGCTGTGGGTTTTTTGGAAGGGTATCTATGGACAGCACGTAGTATTTCCTTTTCACTGTGCTTCATCTTTTACTCCTGAAGCTTGCAAATAGTTTGAAAGAAATGGAGAGTTTTCTTGTGAATGTGTTGCATCTTTCAGTATTGGGCACTATTTTATTGATCAGAGAACCAAATCCTGTCTTCAGGGAAGTCCTTAATAGGACCAAAGTAATGTTTGTTTACAGTTCTAAGGCAAAAGAATCCACCCTTGGAGTTTTCAGGCCAAGCTTTGGGCAGAAGTTGAACTAAAGCTCCCCAGAGGGCCCTTGCCACACTATTTCTGTGATTTTTTGTAAATCTTTGCCTTTACTTTTCATAAATATACAGGGTGGGATTAATTTTATCTAACTTTTAATTTTTATGATTTGTACAACTTCTTTTGAGTTACCTGCCCAGATTCCCTCTACAGTCACACAGAGGGGCAGGCACTGAGCAGCTCTGATTACTGTGGTGTAATAGATCCACTCTGGATCAGCACAGTACTCAGAGGTGTATAAAATCCCTGTCTGCCCAGGTGATTGAGAAACTGAAGCTGGCTGAGACGACCGCAGCGGATATCGACCTTCTCCGAGATGGCTACAGACCAGCTGCCAAGAGAGGGGCCATTGTCTTCTCTGTGCTGGCTGAACTGGCATTTGTCAACATCATGTACCAGTTCTCACTGGTCTCCTTCTTAGAGGTTTTTGGATTCTCTCTTCGGAAATCCATGCCCAGTCCTATTCTTCCTAAGAGGTTAAAAAACATCATGGATACACTGACTTTGAACACCTACTACTATGGCTGCACAGGTTAGTGCTGTTTAACCAGGGGCTGAGACTGTGTTGTGCAAATAAAGGTGAAGCTGACTTCAGTTAGTTCATGTTAAAGAGGCAAGTTACCAAGCAGGGAATTCAGTGATGTTCAGGTCTCAGCACCTCTCCTGGTTCACACTTTCCTCCCTGCTATTTCTGTTAGAAGAACATTGCACATTACCTGTGTAACTCTTGCAGAAATGTTTTTCTTAACACAGTTACAAATGGTAAAGGCAGCCATAGAGCTCACAGGGGCTGTACTGGCTCGTCAAGGCTGATTCAAAGCCTCAGCTTTGATCCCCCTGATCACAGAATCATAGCATTGTTCAGGCTGGAGAACACCTTTAGGAATATCAATTCCAACTACCAACCAAACGATCTTTGTGGGGTGACCAGATCATAGAATCACAGAATGGTTTGGGTTGAAAGGGCCCTTAGGAATCATCTGGTTCCAATCCCCTGCCATGGGCAGGGATGGCACTCACTAGATCAGGTTGCTGAGGGGCCCATCCAAAATGGCCTTGAGCACTTGCAGGGGTGGAGCATCCCATCAACCCCACAACAGATGAAGGATGTGGATTGAAAGATTGCTCCAGTTCCACAAGCTTTAGCAGCTGATTTTTGAAAATGTCCCTTTAATGTAGGCTTGTTCGAGAAGCACAAGTTACTATTCTCCTTTGACATGACTGTCAAGATAGAACAAGCTGATGGCCGAGTTCCACAAGAAGAATTTGATTTCTTTTTGAAAGGTAAAATGAATATTTATATGTAGGTATGTAGCTCTATGTAGCAATAAAGATGTTTTGAAGAGAGATCTCTGACTAGAGACGATTTACTACGAGCCAGCACCTCAAGAAGGGGAGCTCTCCCACTGAGGAGAGCTGCAGTGTGGTGGGTAACACAAACTGGGGATCCTGCTATTTCTATTTCACATTAGCTAATTGTTAGGATGTTACATGAGGAAAGTAATCTGTAGTTACTTTCTGACTATGTTGTAGTTATTTTCTGACTGTGTATACATAATTTTAGAAATGTTTGCAAGGATAAAACTCTGGCTTTGGCAAGCCCTTGTAAAATGCCATGTTTCCTTCAGCAGACCAGTCTAATCTTACAGTGCTTCCAGGAACAAATTTCCACTGGGTTCCTCTGTGCAGAAGAACTGTATGTGTGGTCATGCACTGGAGGATTTCTGACATGGACACTGACTCTGGTTTCTTAATGTGCCTAGGCAATATTTCCCTGGAGAAGAGTGCCCGAAAGAAACCATTTGCTTGGCTTCCAGATCAAGGCTGGGAAGACCTAATTCGCTTGTCTGAACAATTTCCTGAGAAATTTGAATCTCTTCCAGATGATGTGGAAGAAAATCCAGATGTATGGAAAAATGTACGTGCTTTTTTGCAATGCTGTTTTCTCTCCTAGTTTTTCTTCTGGTATTAAATGTTCAAGTGTGATGAAATGTGTCAGCACTCCACAGGCGAGATGTCGCTGTGGGCTTCTTCCCTCAAGGCCTTTCTTTGCTTCTTGACCTCAGTTAGTGATTGGCTTATTTGCAGAAGAATTAAGGATTATATTATTTAAGAAACAAACCAAAACACCTTCCCTAGTATACTGTAGAATTTTTATTTGTCAGTCAAATGCCTTAGAGGAGTTATGTACCCTGTTGAAGTCAGTGTAAATTTTCTGTTCGACAGTCAACATTTCAGTGGTGCTTTTGTGCTGCTAAATTGTGCTTTGATCTTCTTGTGGCAGTGAATTCTATAGGCTATTGACAAACACAGATTTTCTTTGTTCCTCCTTTAGCTTCATTCCATGTCTTCTTGCTTTATAAGAAGTCTTCCTGCAAGCAATCTGTTAATACCTTTTTTCTTTTGATGCTGTTTTCTATCTTAAGATAATTAGCTGACATAAAGTGAAAGTACAAATGTGTTTCTGGACTTGAATACTTTATACTGAAACAGTTGGATTTTTTACATTCACCTGAATTTTTTAATACTTATTTGCAGCTGATTGACTTTCTTTGTTTTTGTTGTGTCTCTTGGCCCCTCATTCATCAAATTGATTTTCTCTTTCCTAGTAATTTCCCTGACAGAGCCACTGGATTCATTTGTGTGCTGTCTTTTCTTGCCAGTGGTTTGACACAGATGCTCTGGAGCAGATGCCCTTGCCAATGCACTATGAGGACAATGTCACAGACTTCCAGAAGCTTCTCCTGCTGCGGTGTTTCCGCGTGGACCGGATGTACCGGGCAGTGATGGACTATGTGACAGTGACAATGGGCGAGACGTGAGTCACTCTCCTCTCAGATCCCAACCCCACTACTCACACAGAGCTGGAGCTGTGATCAGCTTTGTCACTGGTTCTGTAATTTGAAGAGCAGAGCAGGGTTGTGTCTGAACGATTTCCATGTGCAGTCTGTGCTGAGCTTTGCCCTTTGTGTACAAGGCTCTGTTCATACGTGGCAGATGCTCTGTGCAAATCAGCCAAATTATTGGGTTTCTCCCTCTGCCAGGTATGTGCAACCCCCCGTGATCAGCTTCGATGCCATCCTGCAGCAGAGCACCCCTTTCTCACCTGTGGTTTTTATCCTAAGTCCTGGCTCTGATCCTGTCAGTGACCTCATGAAACTGGCTGAGAGGTCAGATTTTAAAGCAGATAGACTCAAATTCCTGGCCATGGGACAAGGCCAAGAAGAGGTAACTTGGATGGGAGGGTGGGGATGTGCTGTGTGCAGCGAGTGTGAATTGCAAGCCATGCTCCTAATGCTCTGGGACTGATCAAATTTCCTTTCCATAGGTGTGCTCCATTTTAAAAGGAGTTACCTCATGGTTCTGATATAGATTTGTCAGTTTGGGAATAACATTTTACTGAACATGAAAGAGGCCATTTGGCTGACTGGCTGCTGTTTTGGTTTGGGTGAGGGTAGATTCAGAATCAGATTTTCGGCTGTTAAAAAGTAGAGGTGAGAAGATGTTGCTGTGTATGGACATGAGGTCATTGGAAGTTAAAGTGTTTGCTACCAGAAAGTTTTCCTGCCTTTCCTGGGACTTTCCTTTTTGTTATGGACACTAAGGCAGGATGTCCAGATCTTAACAGCTGATTGAATTTGCCATGATTTCAGTCAGTAGGAGAACTATCAGACTCCTTTAGACCACCACTTTCCTAGCAGGAAAACCGACTGCACAAGCCCATCAGAGGCAGTTTGTTCTCAGGATAAAGGGAAAGTTACAGATGGTTCTCCTCCTGTCCTCAGATTGCTTTGCAGCTGCTGGAGGAAGCAGTGCTTCATGGACATTGGCTCATGTTGCAGAACTGTCACCTTTTGGTGAAGTGGCTCATCCATCTGGAAAAGGCCGTGGAGAAGATCACAGAGCCTCATGAAGACTTTCGGCTCTGGCTGACAACTGACCCAACCGAAGGCTTCCCAATTGGAATCCTGCAGAAGGCCTTAAAGGTGGGGAAACCCCAGCCAGGAGGGCATGGCCTGGCACTGGTACTCAGCAGAACAGGCTGATGAGTACCTCAGGTATGCAGAACAGGCTCTGGGAGGAGCCTGACCTGAGTGCAGCACACTGGCCCAGGCTTATGAACTCACTTTTTGTCTTTATTTAAGCCAAATCCTTTTTTCAGCATCCTGTTTATTTTACTGGGATATTTCCTTTGGGTGAAAACTGTTCAGCACTTATTTTGAAGCAGAGGTTTGTGAGTGAACCTGGAAATGTGACAAATGGTCTTCAGATTTAAATGCTGCCACAAGTGAGGAGTACCTGGAGACAGAAGTAGCCCTGCCAGCCCTGATGCTGCAGTGCAGAACCAAGGCCTGTGTCAGCCTGGCAGTGCCAGCGGAGCAGATGTTGGAAGAGGATCATGGTTTCCAGCTGCTACTTCAGGCTGCAGCATTTATCACTAAAGCTGAGCTGATTATTTTGAAGGCACCGACCACGATTCTGCCCTAATGTTCTTTTCTGTGGCTGCTTTACTGCTGTTGTGGTGCCCTGTCCTGTAAACATCATTATTTCATTTCACAGATTGGAAAGCAGTGGCTCAGTGGCAGCTCTGGGCTGTTCTCCCACTCCTCCTGCAGTGGGAAGGGAGCCAGAGTGGATCTTTAAGGCTGCAGATCTGCCCTTTGTGGGTGTTGTCAGGAGCAGTGAGAACTGAGGTTTTAGAGCCCTTTGAAAAAGCTGCCAGGAAGCAGCTCTGGCAGTAAAGCCACATTGTTAAAGCATCTTACTGTGGGGATATAGGGCAGACTAAAATGTGTAAAGTACTGGTATTTCAGTAAATTAGGTCTTCAGGTATGAGAAATATTAATGTCTTGCCAATAGCATGACTAATTCCAAACTAATATTGAGTTCTCTTTGCATAGGTGTGTTTACCTTGATAAACTTAAAAGGTCTGTTTCAAGTCTTTACTTAAGAAAAAATCCATTATTTAATAGGCTTTGGAAAACAACTTAAAATGTCAAGTTTGCATTGTATAGCTTCCTTAATGTGATATATTTACAACTTATTTTCCTCAAGTTATCCAGTAATTGATGGCTTCCCTAATTATTTTGATAGGTTGTTACAGAACCACCTAATGGTCTGAAACTGAATATGAGAGCCACCTACTTCAAAATTCCCCAGGAAGCCTTAGAGCAGTGCCCACATCCTGCCTTTAAATCCTTAGTCTATGTCTTGGCATTTTTCCATGCTGTGGTTCAGGAGAGAAGGAAGTTTGGGAAGGTTGGCTGGAATGTACCATACGATTTTAATGAATCTGATTTCCAGGTAAGAAAACAATTGCAATGGCTCTTGTATTCTTGAGTAGCTCAGCTTACTTTTGAAAACACAGGATTTATCCTGCTTTAACCTTTCTCACAATTAGATTTTGCTTGATATTTTTTCTGCTTCTGTGGAGTCATGTAGACTCCTGATCTTCTATAATGTCAATTTAGGATGCTAAAAATTAGATTCCCAATCCTTCATGTTTTTTTACCTCTCTCATGGGTTTCTTAAGAGGATTTATACTTTTTAATTATTTCACAAAGAAGTAATTGTTAGTTTTCAAACAAGAACTACATTGAATAAGACCTATGAATATGTATATCTGATTTATGAAGCTTCTTATCTCACATGTCCCAACAAATTCATTAGGTGTGCATGGAAATCCTTAACACATACTTGACAAAAGCTTTTGAACAAAAGGATGATCAAATCCCTTGGAGCAGTCTCAAATATCTAATTGGGGAGGTGAGTGCTACAATGCCACAATTCAGATAAATGAAGTTTCCTTTCTGCATGGGCTGCATCAAGCAAAGCTGGGAATCTCTCCTGGGCAGGTTGGAAACTCCAGTGTAGCCCTGAGCAAGGGCCTTAATCTCAGTCTAGGGAATTAGGATTCTCAGGGAATCACTGCACAACAGGGACTGACAGTGCTTAATTAATTCTGAGAGAGCCCTTGGGAGCCTGTGCTGGAAGAGCACAGTGCTGTTGGCACGTGGGGAATCACTGGAGCTGTACAAATGTGTGTTCTCAGAGCTGGTGCAGGTACCTCAGGAAGGTACCACTGCACACAAACCACCCAGATGGGTGATGAGGAGTGCCCAGAGCAGCTCTCTCTAGACCACAGCCAAATATTTCCTTCCTGTCCCCCTGAGAGGGGACTGGAGATGTCCTTGGGATCCATAAGGGAGACAGTGTTACACCACAGCCACTGAAAAAGCAAAGAGCATTTCTGACCTTTAACTGATTTTTTGAAACTGTATTTTCTGCTCCAAAAGCCAGTGCTGTAACACGGCTGTCACTGATTTCCAGGTCATGTATGGTGGGCGTGCCATCGACAGCTTTGACCGGCGCATCCTGACTGTCTACATGGATGAGTACCTTGGGGATTTCCTATTTGACACATTCCAAGTGTTCCATTTTTATAAAAGTGACACTGTCGATTATAAAATTCCAGATGGGAAGGGAAAGGATGACTTTGTTGGTAAGAAATGCTTCTCCTGCTACATTAAAAGAAGTCTGCTTCCAGTGTGCATTGTCTCCATACATTGCTGCTGGGTGTGAAAGTTGAACAGAACACCAGGCACTGCTGGTGTATGGACTGCAGTGTTATAATCCACTGCTTTACAGGAGCAGTCCTTTGGAACATGAGCTTGTCACCGAGTTCCTCAGGTGTTTAAAAAAACCCAAAAAATAATCCAAACCAAAAAAGCTCAGTAAAGCAGCATGTTAATTTTGTTAAGTGATATATATTTCTGTGGGGGAGCCTCTTTGTGTGTTTAGAAGTGTTTATTCGATCTGTACATTGCTCCAACAGCAGGTTTCGCATTTGATTTTTTCATTCAAGCAGAGCAATAGCAAAATTGCTGTGGCGTTCTGGGTTACCAGAGCCTGTGTGGTTGTATTCCAGAGGCCATAGAAGCTCTGCCACTTTCCAACACCCCCGAGGTCCTGGGCCTTCACGCCAACGCCGAGATCGGGTATTACACGCAGGCAGTGCGGGACATGTGGGTTCGCCTGCTCGAGCTGCAGCCCCAAACTGGTGCGTGCCCTGTCTGAACTGGGTTTGTGAACAGGAAATCTCCAGTGGCGAGTCCTGAGGCCTGGGGACAGTGACAGCAGCCCCTGTGTGTGGGGAGTGATCCGGGGGCTGTGTCCCAGCCTCGGGGAGCAGAGGGAGGGGGACAGATGGAGCAAAGCTGCTGCAGGGCTCAGCCCTGCCAGGCTGGGAGCAGCTCAACACCTGCCCAGAGGCACAGCTGGGAAAATGCAGGGCTGTAGGCAAAGGTCAGAGCAGAAGAGGGGGGAGACTGATGCCAAAAGGTGACTCAGCTCTCAAACTTCTCTCAGAAGATTTAGTACAGATTTAGTCTCACCAGAATTTTTTTGTTTCAGGTGAAACTAGTGCAGGAATTAGTCGAGATGAATATATTGCAAATGTTGCCAAGGATATAGAAAACAAATTACCTCAAGTATTCGATCTTGACCACATACGTAAAGGTTATGGAGTAAACATCTCCCCTACAACTGTGGTGCTGCTGCAGGAACTGGAACGTTTTAATAAGCTCATTGTTCGGATGGGAAAGTCATTGGCTGAGCTACAACGTGTAAGTAAAATCACAGCAACTCCATGGGACCAGCTGGGCTTTGCCTGCCCTCAGAACTCTCACCGTTGTTCCAGGCCTTGGCTGGGGAAGTTGGAATGAGCAGTGAACTGGATGATGTGGCTCAGGCTCTCTTCAATGGGCAGATTCCTGGGATCTGGCGGCGGCTGGCCCCTGACACCCTCAAAACACTTGGAAATTGGATTATTTTCTTTAGAGATCGATATGACCAGTACACCAGCTGGGTAAGCAAGAGTCTCCAGACAGCCTTTTGTTTTGTTAACCTGCGCAATGTGGTGTGCAGGCTGGTGCAGAAGCCAGGGAACCCTTCAGGTAAGTTCTTGAACTAGTGCCAGCATTGCATAACTGTGGATGCAAGGCAGACTCACCCCAGCTCCTCTCTGTGGGCAGGGTAGGGTGAGTACCAGGTGCTGCCCATCGCTGTCTGTGGTTGCAGGTCAGCCAGGGTGAGCCTGAGGTGATGTGGCTGTCAGGCCTGCACATTCCAGAGTCCTACCTGACCGCTCTTGTTCAAGCCACCTGCAGGAAAAACAGGTGGCCCCTGGATCACTCCACCCTCTACACAGAGGTAACCAAGTACAGGAAAGCAGAAGACATCACTGAAGGGTCCACTCAGGGTAGGTGTTTTCACAATTGTTTGGCAAAAATAATAAAGTAGTTAATTGATGAGAGAAAGAAATTTCTTGGCACGCTAAATTACTTTGGTTAAACCCTGGCAGGCATTTGCCCTGGGTTTGCATTTCAGTCCTCATGATTTCCAGCTGGGAAGTAGCTGGGTTCTGGTCCCTGCAGAGCACCTTTGTGCATGAAGCATGCACTTCCCACCCACAGGCAGGGATTTGAACTTACACCTTCTCTCTTCCTTGCACTCTCTCTCTATATATATGTGTGTATATATATTGTATATAAAGACAAACTGATTTCTTTATGCCTAGGACATTACCAATCCCAGCAAGCTTGTAAAGATCTATTTATACCACAAATAATATATTTAAATGTACTTAAGCAAAAAGTACCTACAAATATCTATCATTTAATGTGTAAATATCTCTTTATGAGCTCTCTATGACTAGCACTGCTCTAATAACTAAATAGAACAAGCTGGGTACAGGGAACAGCTAAGCAGGGCTCTGAGTACCAGCTTTGATTGGGAACAGAAAGGAGAAAGTCTCATTTTTTTTAAATCTAAATGCTGTACTTGGTATTTTTACCAGAACAACTGTCCTGACCCTTCACCTGCTCTCAGTGACCCAATGATCAGGCCCAGGGGAGTTGCAAAGCTCTTTGTGACTTGGGCAATTGGAGGGCAGCAAATCACATTTATTCCTGCTGCTGTTTATCATGCGTAGGCCAACTGAGACAATTTAATTTGATTTCCTAACACAGCTGGATGAGAAAAACAAAGCTCTCAGCAAACTGCACGCTGTGCAGCTGCAGTTTGAAATGCAGTATGTTTGTGATGACTGTAATGCCCAGAACAGGGACTGCAGGAACAGTGACCTTAAACGATCTCCTAGATCTTTTCTAGGAACTCAGTTTACCCAAATGCTGCATTTTCTGCCTTCACAGGCTGCTATGTTTCTGGTCTGTTCCTGGAAGGAGCAGACTGGGACATAGAGCAGGGCTGCCTTATCCCGAGCAAGCCCCGTGTCCCCGTGGTGGAGCTGCCCATCCTGAGGATCATCCCCATAGAAGCACACAGACTCAGACTCCAGGTATGGCTCCTGAATTACCTTCCTTCTGCTGTCACAGCTCCCCAGCTGGCAGGCCCTGCCCTCTCTGCCCAGAAGCTGCATTTTATCATCACCACTTCCATATGAAACACCCGGATTAACACTTCTCCTTACACTACCCATCACTACAGTTTTTTTCTTCTAAGGGGTTGATGCATCACCTCTTTTCCCTTCAGGCACTCTGGGTCAGGGGTCTTGTGACACTCTTACACTTCCCCTACTCTTTCAATTATTTCCCATCCCCAGTAAATGACATAAAAGACATTCACATTTTCTGGGTATTGGCTATTTAAGACCTCTAACAAAAAAAGTGAATTTCTGAAGCCAGTCCTGTCTCCTTGAGGCCCTTGTTGTCTGCAGTTCCATGCAGCAGCTCAGGCACTGCTCAGTGTCCGTGCTGCCTCCGCGCTCTTTCAGAACACGCTGCGGACCCCGGTGTACACAACCTCCATGCGCCGCAACGCCATGGGCTTCGGCCTTGTCTTTGAAGCTGACCTTTACACTACCAAGCACATTTCCCACTGGGTCCTCCAAGGCGTGTGTCTCACCCTGAATGCTGAATGACAGTCAAAAATAGGCACCATGTTCTTCCCCCAGAATGCAAGCCTTCAGAGGCACAGGGAAAAAACCCTCAACCGAGGCAGAGATTCGGCACCCTGGGTGGGGTTGTGTTCCCTCAGGCACACCTGACTTTAGTTAGTATTAGTGGTTGTATTATACTCCTAATAAACATGTTTGAACACATAAACATGTTTTTTGTCATATACTGTAGTTTGTGTTTCCTTTTGGAACGGCTCCAAGCCGGTCTGTGGCTGCAAGAAGAGAGTAAATTGGTCTCGCACACACAAAGACTGAGGTTTGGCTGGATGGTTGTAAGAAATGTCTTTAATTGCCCAAAGCATCACTTCTGCACTGCCTGGAAGCAGTGCCTCCCACCAGCCTCCAACAAGTGGCAGGGTAGGTCACTCATACAACACATGACCATAAAAATATGGTGCCAATAACCAGAGTAACCAAACCAGCTGCTGGTTAATGCAACACACGTAAAAACAGTAAACCTCAGAGTAACAACCTTGCTTTAACCAGCCCCTTTCTGGGAACACAGCTTTTCCCTATCCCTCCCCACCACTTGTGAAACAAATTCCTACCACAGAGCCAGCAAGGCGCGAGGCTGAGGCGGGTCTGGGACTTTGGGACAGCGAGTGACAGAGGGTGCAGAGGGTGGGCAGAGGGCAGAGCCTCGCCCGGGATCAGCCCTGCTGGAAGGGTCATGCTGCAGGAATCGAGCGGGACCACAGGCAGGAGAACAGCTCTGCCAGCCTGCCAGGGCCTGTGCCAGGGACGCCCACAGTGGTCCAAGGCTCTGGAGGGAGACACACACCAACACAGCTGCAGGAAAAGCTTATGAGGGGCAAACTACAGCTGGCAAGGGGAGGGGACAGGGCAGGCAGGGATCCTTCATCAGCTGTCACAGAGAATACACGTTCCAAATTTTTAAAGGCACATCATAAGCTTAGCAGCATTTGGGAGCCAGTGTTTCTTGCTGGTCCTACTCAGAGGCTGCAGACAAGAGTGAAGCAGAGGTGAACAGAATGTAAGAAAAATGGACAAACTCGTGCTCCTATCACAGAACTACATACCCTCCCAGCTCCTAGTATGCCTTTCTTTCCTAGAAAAAAAAATAAAAGAATCAAGTACTCTAACAGCTATTGGGTCTACCTGCTACTTACTAGAAAGGAATAGGGGAATCTGGTCAAGTGCAAGGCAAGTCCATCCCAATCCACAAGGACAGAAATCAAGGATGCCAGGTTCTCCTGTATGAATCAGTCACATCACTTAAAACTAAATACTCACATTTTAGAGGGGCAGCTCAGGTTTCTAGGCTGGCAGCAGCCAGCAGTGTCTGATGATGCCCAGAACAAGACTAAGGTTTTTAGGAAACAAAAATAATCCCTTTACAAAAAAAGTGCAGGTTACAGCATAAAGAACCATTTCCATATTGGATAGCCAGTTACATTTCCTCCCTGGAAAAGGAGCTCTGAGCCAGTATGGAAGGTGCTACAAGTGCAGTGCACTGACTAGCGTAAAATGTGTCGTGAAGCTATTTGATTAAAAAAACCCAAAACAATCCCCACAAAACCCCAGTGTTCATACTCTTCCTATGAGGGTCGTTAACCCTTTACATGGTGCTTCCCCCATCCATGTTTTACTTAAAGCCACAAACCAAAGTGTTTAGGATTAATCAAGTAGTGCTTGCTGGGACTCTGGGGACGTCCTTAGGTCATTAAAGTGAACGCACACATGCCCAACTTTCAGTGCTGCTGCAGAGGTCAGTGATGGTTCTGGAGTGCTCACACACACAGTGGAGACAAGAGAACCCCTGCCAGGTCAAACGTGACCAGCCAGCACGTGTGGCTGCAGTGTGAGGGAGGGGTGTTCTCTCTAAGAGCGCTCACTAACGCAGCCCGTGCCTTTGTCCACACCTGCAGTTACACTAAATGGAGCAGCGCTTGGAAGCAAGCGGTCAGGTCCCCCTGATTTGGCCACAGCATGGAGTGGTTATATACCTTGCCATATGAACACAGTCCTAGGAGGTTTCATTAGAGCAAAATGTATTAATGATGGACCCGGGAGGAGTTTGGCATGCATGGGGCATCAAAAGAAACTTCACCGCAGGTGCTATTTACCCTACAGGCTCACAGTGCATAACCAGCACAGAACAGCGCTTCCGTGGTGTTCTCAGACAGTTCTGTCTGTCCCCGAGTGCTTTCTGACCACTTTGCTTCCATGGACCTGATCCACTGCCAGGGTCTGCACCTCCTGCGGCGGCTGGGCGTGCGCGGCGTGGTGGATGCGGTGAGCCACCCCGACGTGCGCCTTGTGCGGCTTCTCGCGGGCGGGGCTGTGCGATTCGCCGGGCGCGCGATCCGAGGGGATCGGTGGAATGACCAACGGCCTCTCCTTGATCACATGCACCTCTGCCGTTTCCCTGGCCAGCAGGAAGGGCGTGGGATCGGGCATGGCATCCACGGGCTCTCGCAGCACCAGCTTCCGGCTCTCCGACCCTATTCTGTAGGCCTCTTCGAACTCGGGGTTCAGCGGTGTGGACAGACTCTTCTTCATCCTGCGCCGCGGCGTCTCCGGCAGTTTGTCCTTGGGAGGGGACGGTTTGTAGCTGGACAGCACGGGGCTGCCAGATGGGGTCCCCTCCGAAGTCCCGCTGGCATTTATCAGCTTCTTCTTGGCCGCATGCAGCTGAGAGGTCAGATAGGCAATCGTGCTCGCTCTCTGCTCCAGTTCGCTGGACAACATATTGAGCTTATGGCTTTTCATTTTTAACTCTTCCAAATACTTCTTTTCTCTTTCTTTAATAGTGTTTTCCAGCACCATTATCATCGCGTTCTTTTGTTCAAGTTCTTTCAACAATTCACTGTTTTCAGCTTCTTTGATTTTCAGCTGAGCTTCAAGATCTTTGCACTTACTTTTGAGTTCATCACTTCTTGAACCGCCACTTTCTAGAAGAACAGGAGAAGCAGAAGTGTTTCAAATTAACAACAGCCATTATGTAAAAGAGTGCAATAGGGCTCCTCCTGCCATCACTGAGAGGAATCCAAAAGACTAACTTCAGCTAATACTCATCCCACACCATCCCTGATACAGGGGGTTAACCTCAAGGAGTCCTCTTATTCCTGCTCTTTACCTGTTGTTAACATAATACTATAAAATAACTAGGATCTAGTGTATACACACACACACACACATATAAAAATAACATCTTTATGGTTAATTACGGCACCAGCTCAGCTAAGTTTTAAAAATAGTCTCACTCTATTGCCCCTAAAATTTGTGTCCTGTGTTCCCATACAGCAAGCAGGGAACTGACTGTCTAGTGGAGTCAGCAGTTCCAGGTGCTATTCCTGGCTCTTTCACAGATTTCCAGTGTGACCTTGGGAAAGAACTTTTGACACTTACTTCATAAATAACTAAGTCTGGAGAGTAGAAAAGAAAATACAAACAATGAAAAAGATTAGTAAATTGAACATGAACAATTAAAGAAAAATGCCATGTATTCCTTACCTGATGAGTTTGAACTCTTTACAGTCAGCTCATAGGTTAAATCTGAGGAAAAAAAAGTTGTTTATTTTTGTTAGAACATCACCTGGTGAGCAGATTTGCAATGACAGCTTTCAATAAATACAGAATTAACTCTTCCCACTGCCCAATGCAAGAACAGGAGATTCACTGCAAATTAGCAAATAAGTAAAACAACTGAACTATCAGCTTTTTAAAGAACTGAAAAAAACTTGGCTTTGATCAGCCAGTTTGCCACAAGATACAAACTAAAGACCCTAAATCCACCCTGCTGGTGGGCTTTGCTGCTGAGGTTTCCCTGCTGAAGTGGGAAGCAGTCACTCCAAGGAGTGGTACCTGTGCAGCGCTGCTGCAGGCGGCGCAGCTCCGCGTGCAGCCCCTTCAGGGTGTTGGCATGTTCCCGCTGCAGGAACAGCAGGTTCTTCTGGGCACTCTGCAGCTGGTTCTCCAGGGTTGAGGTGGCCATCCTGACCCTGCCAGGGAACAGACATGGAATTGTGATGGTGAGTTACCTTGCACATACAGGGATCCTCCCTCTGCAGCCAGGATCAGCAGGAATGGCTGAATTCTACCGTTAGTGCATTGATTGATGTGTGATCATCAAATGCCACAAAAGGTTTTTGTGCTTTAGGACTATTTAAATTAGAAGTGCTCTAAGTTCATCAAAAGCCTAATTATACTGTAGGCTGGAGTAGGGAACTCATTTGTTTGGAGTTAACACATTTAAAGGATTAACTTCAGACAGTCTAAGTCATTAATCCCGTTACAAGTTAAAAGCAGAGTTCAGAAGAATGGGCTACTGTGCCTGTCTTGCTGAGGGTTTCCACTTACCCCCGGGGACACAGGGATTGGTAAAATCCTTGGCAAGAACAAGGGAGAAAGCACTAAAATGCAGCAGCTCTAAGGAAAAAGGCAAAGTAGGGGTCTGAGCACAGCCAGGCTGGTGGCACTGCCATGGATGTGGCTGCCACAGGTGCCCAAACTGAGATGTGGGTGCTGGGACCAGCACAAGGGAAGCTCCAGCTGCTCTTGGGTTTCCTCAACACCAGGCCCCAATGACACAGAACAAGACAAGGACAATGCTTCACTCAAAGAGAAAACAAACAGATTTTCCTTGCTCAGGTTACGAGTACATGGAAACCTGTTACACCACTGAGTTTCCCTTACAGAACAGCCTTGTAAGGGTAGGCCTTGGCTTACAGCAGTGCTCACACCCCAAGACAGACACAGTTAACAGAATGATGCTGACAGACATCCTTGAAGACCCCCGTGCTGCCAGTGTTATGACTGGTCCTGATAAGGCAACAATGGACACAGTAGGAAAGGCTGAATTCTGTTATATGTGTAGAAACCATTACAGTAACTAGGTTACAAGGATAAGTGAAGAGTCAGAGCTCCTGTTGCCTGGACAACCACCTGCAGTGGCATTGCAACCATGCCTGGAATTATGGGACCACACATGGTGTCCAAGATGGACCTTAATGGGTTTGCCTTGGCATGGCAGGTGTTCTCCATTGGGATTCTCTGGCATGGAGTCTTATGGCAAGATTTTTTTCCTACCAGTTTAAAATTGGTAAAGCATAAGCTCAGAGCAAGTGACACACTTTTGTTATTCCTAAACATATCACAGCCCTGCGTTTAATTTTGTACTTTTATTCCCCAAAAGAACACCAGACTTGGTACTCCTGCATCTTGGTGACGCACTAAAGCACCTGGGGATGTGGTGCAGAAATCACACACACAGAGCCCTCCTGATTTCATCAGTGACCTGAGCTGACTTTGTCTTCTACTGACTTATCCCTACAGAAACAAATATTTGATTGTAAAAAAATAAAATGAAGGTGTGAAAGATGTAAAGAAATCCACTTCTGTGCAGGAGCCAAGCAGCCTGGTTACCTTGTAACAGAGATCAAGGATTAAGTTCAGTGCCCAAGAATGTGGGTAGTGGTGCCAGCTGTGCTTGGTCCAGTGAATGGGTCATTTTACAATTACCATCGTTAGCAAACAAGCAAAAATTATGGACCAAACACATTCTAAAAAGAGATTTCTAGGGTGGTTAAACAAATTTTGCAACACCCCATCACTGCCGCACTGGTGATCTTTCACAGCCACAGTGCTGGAGGGCTGTTGGAAGGGGCACCACACAGTCACAGCAATTACTCTGGGGCACCATTGATTCTGAGGAGTGAGGATATTTCAGCTGTGATACATTTTCAAAGTGACATCCTCTGGCTTACAAAGCTGACATCAGACAGACAGGAGCTTTACTGAATCATCCCATTTCTTCAGTGTTCATCCTACTCTGATTGACCAAGCATGACAGCAGGATAAAGCCACAGCTGGAGCTCTGACTGTGCAGGACACCGAGGCTCAGAGGGGATTCTTAATCGAGGAATGTATTTTCCAAAAGAAACCCTAAGCTGTGATAGGAATAGGTGAAAGAAAAGCCTCCACACAATAGCCCAGAGCTTCTGTTCCTACAATGGGTATTAATGATGGCTTTACACCTGTAACCATAATCTGAACAGGAAAATACTTGCCTGAATAGGAAAATATTTCATCACCAGCAGACAGTAACTGTTCATAGCTCAGTCCTTGCAAATAAACACATTCATTAAAAACTAGTTTCTAAATGCTCAAAAAAAACCCAGAACAAGGCTCTCACTATTAATCTCCTCAGTTGCTTTTTCACTTTGATCTTCTGCATCTGAAAGATCACACCAGGATTACCTGCTCTGAAGGAAACAAATATAATCAGAGGCAAGCGAGTGTTATAGGCTTAGGAAGAAAATAAGAGCTACCAGCACCAGAGCATCATCTTCCCTGCAGCATCAGTAAGTTAATCAGTGAGATCAATTAAATCAAGCCACCATGAGTTTTAGCTGCAGCCCCTCTGCACTAAGCAGTTTCCCACAACCCTCTGCAGCCTTTCTGTGCTTTTCCCCCTCACAGCAGCCTGGTTGTCTGCTGTCCCCTCTCCTTCCCTTCAAGGGAAAGGGAAGGCCAGCGAGGTGAAGGCACAGCCTCCATGGGTGTGTGGGCAGCAGATCCAGTTCCAAGCCCACTCACCCACCTGCTCAGGCCTTTTTACACAGCACAGCCAGCACGGTGAGGTCTGCCCCTGTGCTCTGGGAAACAGCCAAAACCATCTACTGTCAAACCAGGGAAAGAGAAAGTGTCTTGCACAGACAGTCACTATACAGACACATAGATTTGCTACGCCCCATAGTCCTGGGATTCCACTAAGCTGATTTCATCTCAGGCTTTGAAACAAGAAGGTCAAAAACCACAAGAGAAACAGCAAATGCAGAAGTCAATGGTGCCCTTTACAGCCCAGAAGAGCAATCTCCACCTCCCACCATGGAAATTGGTGAGACAAGCTCCCAAATCTACCAGGCTCTGGCTGGATGCTGGCAGATAAATGACACCAGTGCTGGGAAGAATGCTGTGACTGCATACACAGCACAAAGTTATATTACTATGGTTTTTCCCCTTCCCCTTTGTCTCCAAATAAAACCCCAAAATGTCTGCTATGTTCTTACACAGACAGAACTGTGCAATGCAGAGCTTGGCAAAGTCCCCTGGGAACGCGCGCAGCGTTTGGGAAGGATGACAGAACACTGAAGGGACACTGCAGTGTCCAGGGGTGAGGGTGACACACCTCCTCTTTGGCAGCAGGACTCGCCCTAAACACCAAGTGTCCAACCTGTCAGCAATAGAGGCTTTGTGCAGATTGTGCAATGCATTCCACCCTTCAAACATCCACAATTTCTCATTTCTCAGGACCACCACACCACCAAATGTTATATATATAGCTATCTAGTTATATATGTTATAAATACAGAGATTGAGCCTCAACTCCTCCAAACAATGGATGCACAATTTCTCTTGAATATAGCCAAGGAGGAATAAATGGAATGAGTCAAACAGACTTCCCTTGGGAATGTTAAGTACAACACTTTAATCATGACTGCACCTACCTAAGCCATCATCTTCCAGTAAAGCAGAGAAGGTAACTTCAATTATCATTCCTGTAAACTCACCTTAAAAAGGAACTGTTCTGTCTCCTTACACGTGCAGGTTCTCTTCAAAAGGGAATACACACACACACACAAAATCTTATATGGAAAAGGAAAAAATATTAAAAAGGACCTTTCAAAATGCAACTTAAGCACATGCTCACCATAAACAGTCACTAACATTTTAACAGCCACATCCTGCCTTGCAGAGGATGTGCAGGCTCCAGGCCTTTTTGGATCTTAAGCATTTGGAGAGAGTTCAAAATGTTTCAAGGCAACAAGCATCTGGCTGCGTATCAGATGCCTTTGCAAAAATCAGAGCATCTCTATACCCCGCTGCAAGACAGGAGGAGGGAGATGCAAATCTCTGACCTTAGACACAAGTCCAAAGGATGGAACGAAGCCCAAACAACAGTGATTTAACATTTTCATTCCTATTTGGTATCCACTAAACAGAACACAATAACCTCCTTTTACGTGGATGGGGTGACCATCACCTGAGAAGCTGCTTCAGCTCCCTGCCAACTCATAGCCTTGAAATATGTATGGGCAGACATTTTCCTCTCAACTGCTCACTGGCCAGTGCTCCATCAAAATATAACAAAAGCTGCCAAAATGTTGTTTGCTATACAAAAAACAATTTCAAGAACTAAATAAGGACAGTGTATACCTCTTGTAAGAACATCCAAAGTTTTAGCCAGACCCCATTTTAAAGATTGCCACTAAACTGACCAAACTTATCTAAACACAGCTCTAATGCTGAAATTACGAACAGTGACTTTGTTGTTCTTTGCTTAGATCAGCTCTCCAAGACATAATGCCATCCCCAAAGTGTTTGCTCAGCTCCTTTCAAAGGACATAACAAAGGAGACCCTGCAGCCTCCACAGCCAACTCAAGGGCTTTGCTCTCTTTCTGCTTGGACATTTGTTTTATTCCCCCACAAACTGATTCTATCACACCACTACACCTCTACTAAAGCAAACCACAGCTCAGTGACAAACTGTTCCAGTTTCAGATTTCTGCTCACCCCTTGGTCATCCGTGCATCAGACTAAGCCAGTTCAACTCGTCCAGTGCTGCTGAAGTCAAGCTTTTCAGACAATACACTCAGCCCACACATCCACCTCGGGACATCCCTCCCCTTCTCCAGTGCTCCCTTACCAGTAACAAGTACCTCCTGCAGCAACACCTCTATCCTCAGCCTTCTGCATTACAACATAACAATGCTCACACATCATTAGCGACCCACTAACTTGTTCTCATCTTCTTTTCCTTTGTGTGTTTTAAACCAAGCAAAATTAGTAGCTCTTTCCCAGAGACAATGGAGGGGAAGAAGGAACTGTGCCACTGTCCTCCCAGAGGAAGGACATGATTTCGCTTTCTCAGCTCCTTTTCCATTTCTACTGCTTTTGATGCTATTTTACTCACTGGTTTCTCTGCCTGACTTCCCCATCATTTTCTGATCAGAGGCTGTGTGAACTCTCTACAGCTAATCTCTCAATGTCCTCCAAGCACACATTTCAGCATTTTAGTAAGAAGATGATTTTTTTGTTACTCCTACAGCAGCTGGTATGGCAGCAGGAAGAATAATTGAGTGGACACCACCCTGGTAGCAATGATTTAATTCTGGATGCTCCAAAAGAACCAGCTGGTACTTTTGCACAGAACTCACCAACTGCCTAGGTGCCTGTCTGTCTACCTGGAGTCAGGAGCACTGACAGGAATAGTTCACATGGTGTTTTCTCTGTCCTTGAGACCACCCAACCCCAGAGCTGTCACAAGGGAAGGGACTAAAAGGAATCATATGTTAAAATCACTACTGTGACACAGACTATGAGAGAACCAAATGAAATGGTCCTGCAGTGGCATTTCAGACAGACACAGTTACTATGACCAACAGCAGGGTATGCAAAGCTATGGCTGTACAGCTGTCAGGAACAAACAGCTTACTCTGCCAGGGAGCTTGGAAAATTACCTAATTTGAGCCTAATTCACTTTAGGGAGATAAACAAGGTATTACCTAAATGACACTGACTACTTCAAAAGAACCCCTTTAACAATGATGAAGTGACAATAAAAGCCCTCACAAGCAAGACTACATCCTTGTGTAGGGGAACAGGTTGCTTCTCTTCTGCTCTCTAGCACATGCTCCTAAAAAATGGCTCTTCTATTTTATTCACCCCTTCATTCTGAGGATAAAACAATTTGTTATTTTAATATAACCTCCAGTAAAGCCACAGAATGCAAACTGCACCCCAATCACAACCAGGCAGTCACAACACTGCCAATACATGTTAGTCTTTCTAGTAAACCAACTTCTTTTGTCAGAAGAATGACAAGAAAATTAATATTCAATTCTCCCAGACTAACACAATATCAACGCTACATATAAATCTGAGCCTCATTCTATTTTTTCCAAAGTCATTAACAAAGTTCTCCAGCTTCAGTTAAAGCTGAGTCAGGATTAAGTTAGTAAGGTGGGCTGTGGGTGGTTTTGGTACACGGATCTGTTAAATATAACTCCAAATTCATGCTTAGAAATCACACTATACTACGGAACAGTCATGGGCTTTTTTCACAGATCACATACTCACTTATGAACACTGCATGCCCTCTCTTAATTTTGTCCTCTATGATCAAAAATGTGCGAATTGCACCAGAAATTGAAGAAAATGTATTTGTGCAATATAAAAATTTGCCCTTTCTGAAGCCTGCTGAAACAAAAATCAAAAGAATTACTAAGCTGGTTTCACATAAGCAACTTGGCTGGGCCTTTTCCTGCTCCCAAACTCGACAAAAACCCACCACCACACAGACATGAGACCATTTCACAGCCCAGCCCAGCCATGACTTTGTCTCACCCATCCCACTCACATACACTGAGCAAGAATTTAGTGCTGCATTCCTGAAATGCTCCAGAATCACCTTCCTGGGGATTCAGTGAACCAGGTCAGGGAACTGGTGCAGCTGAAAGCAAATCTGTTTTCCTACTGGCTGTTTGCAGGTTGCGGGTTCACTGTGCAGCACTGTAGACGCCTGGGGAAGGTGAAAAAAATAAAAATAAAAAATAGAATCTGTAAGCAGGTCAGGGGGGTGGTACAGGCAGAACTGCTTCCTGCAGCAGTGCCAGCTCCAGGCACTCGCCTGAGCTTCAGCACCTACTGCTTGAACTGCAGAAATTATGATTTTCAGAGGTTACCTGGAATATTTGTGAAACATGGCAGAAGGCACTGAAGCCTCACAGCAAGTTAAATTTGTCCTGAGAGATCATTTACAGAGAGCAGCTATTGTAAAGCAACTCTACAGAACTGCACAACTATTTCCAGGCAAGTGTAACAGGCTGAGGAGATGCTTTTCTCTAATGCATTCTGTGATGCTGTTTCATAAGGCATCGATTTTTATTATTTTAGAACAGCAACTACAATCAAACACACAAAAATTGGTCTCCACTTTGCTGAAGGTTTTCAGAGCTGCTGATGAGGGAAATCTGGTAGAGGTGATGACCTATGTCCAAGTCCTTTCTTAAGTGAGATTTTTTTGGTGTTAAATAGGATGCCAAGTCAAAGGATCCCAAACAGAGGTGCTTTATACCCTCCCTTACATAACCCAGGTATTTCAAACTGAGACGATAAAGCTACACAGTTTAAATCAAGCTTTCTGAGGCTGGAAAGGAAACAAGCACACACACTTGTATTACAAAGGGAACCTGCCGGTTCTGACATCATTCCCACGGCTTTTCCTCACAGATGGACTCTTCCCGAGCCCGACACCTCTGCTCCACAGAAACGCGATCTGCCGTGCCTTTTGTGCCCTCCCTCCGGGCACGGACTCGGATTACAGGGAGCTACTGTTCCCTGGCATGTTTTCAGCCTTTCTGGAGACAGCTACCATTCTGCTCACGGAGAAGCCATGACATTTAACAGTTTTCAGTCCAGCTCTGTTTTTAAATAACACTGATTTTAAACCCCATCTCTCTCAATCAAATAACTAAAACCAACAAGCAGCAACGTTTTTTAATATTTTAAATACAAACCAAAGGTTTCCTTGGAGTAAAATGAGAACAAAAATGCTCCCCAATAGCAGGAAAGAAATAGGAATCCAAAGAAAAGTATTTGTTCAATGATTATTTAAACCACTCAAATGAACAGCTTGCAGAACTTCCAATACACTCTGAAAACATCAGTTTCAGCAATATTTTGTCATGCCTCTAATGTCTAGTAGTAAATAAATTCATTGTTCCTATTTATAGTACCATAGTCTTTAACATCACCGGGAGAAACGAGCTGGTAGATAACAGCAAAACGTTATTAAACAAAATCATTCACTGCTCACATGGAGACAGACTAACACCCATTATCACACTGCTGGACATGCTGGTTTAGAGGAAGATATTTGTTACATCACTTAAAAATGAGCACAGGGACGAATGAGGCCCACATTCACTGACGACAGTAGAGCCAGACAGGCAAAGGTGACAGAACGGAGGTGAGGGACAGCAGGTGCCAACCGGGGTTAACATCCCCGCTCGGCTGCACTCAATGAACTATTTACCATCTTCATGTGCTTTTCAGATGTACACTGGATTCCTGCGAGGACAGCAGAGCCCTGCTGATAAGGTCTGTGCCTGAACAAAGGGCACCCTCCCACCCCGACCCCACGCAGGCCGCGGGCCCCGGAGCGCTGTTCCCGGGGAGGTTCGGGCTCTGCCGGACCCTTCTGGGAGCGCGGCTTACACAGCTGGCTCATTGCAGAGCTGTGCCTGTGCTGTCCGATTGTCACAGCCACTCGTGTGCCACAGGGAGCCAGAGCACAGCCCGGTCAGGCCCTGTCCTTCTTCGACAACAACATCCGTAAATTTTCCTTTTGGTGGCTGTGCTTTCCAAACCAGCAGTAAGAAAAAGCTATGTCCCACGTTCAATTTTCCCCCCTCCAAGTTACTTGACTGTGAATTTCCAGTAAAATGCTCCTCAACTAAACCCATCACTTTTAGCTACTAACAGACACATATATAAATTTGCACAGAAAGTATCACTTGTCAGAAAAAAAATTCTTCAGCATTATAAATCTTCAGAAAGATGATGTCTGTTCTCTCTATAAAACAAACTACATCTTGATATCTTTTTTAACTATGCAAAATGAAGTTAAACATGAACTTGAGTAAAATGATTAATAGTAATTTTTTTACCCAATACAAAAACAATCATTCACAGTCTTGCTACTTTAAAACACTATTTTTTAAGCCACAGAACAGAAATGAGATGCCTAAAAATTACACCTGTACCCCTCTATTATGTTGTTTATAATGCTGAATAAATATTTTATTTTACTTTACATTATGATCCACATTTTGCCATAACAGCACTGGGGAGTTTGTGTTCTGGCTCCTGCAGTTAAAGAACTGACTAATGTGGTAGATCTGGATGAACAAATATATCCCCCTTAACACCTACAGCCTCTTGAAGTAGGGCACACTAAGGAACAGGGGGATTTTTGTAACAAAACACATTTTAAAATTATTTAAAAGCCCTGAAAGTATGCAGTTGTATCTGAAATCTGATGTAAAGGAAACAACTGTAAGAAATTAAATTATTGCTGTTCTACATTTTGCAAGAACTACTGGACTGGAAACTACTTAGAGTATTTGGATTGGTCATGAGACCTTTGTGTTTTTTAAGGGGATGAGGGAGGAAACTTTACAGATATATTAAACAGAAGTACAAGAGGATGAAACAAGTGGTTAGCATCAGTTTAGCCAATATTCTTTCTTTCCACTTAAGCAGCTGATACTTTCCTCTATTATGACCTTCTGATCTTTGTTGTTTCACTAAAAATGACTGCTGGAGTCTCAGTACAACCAAGAGCTTGGAAAATCAACAATATTACAAGTCAGCCATTATCTGCGTATAAAGCACTTGCTTTAAATTGTCAAACCAAAAAGCAATGTGCAGTTTAAAAGCATAAATGTCAGTCTCCCAGAGGCTCAGTCATAATAATGCACTACAGAATTGCACTTGCTAATGAGCAAATTATATGGGAAAAGGCCTGTATTTACAGTCACATCCATTTGTCTTTTATTTTTTAATTAAGGAGTATAATTGATATTGCAAAAGCTCAATACAGCTTTTTAAGTGTAAGCATCTTACCACCTAAGTAAAGCCAACAAGTACCCTGGATGCTTCCTATGCACCTGCAATGCAGATCAAAATAGACAATTCCATCCCCAGCGCTGCCTCAGCTTCTGTGCTCACATTTGCCCTGAGTGTCTCAGCTTTACTCAATTTAACAAGGTGGGCTCAGGTGCATTCTGCTGCCATCCAGGTCAGGAAGGGCCCCTCCTTCCTCCCTGCTGTCCCACCCCATGTCCTGCGTAGGGAAACTGCGTCTGGAAGCATCTCCATGTCTGAAGACGCCCTGCACTTCTCTGCTGCCATATCCACAGACGAGAGGCGTTCTCCTCCAAAGGAAAAACCTCCTCCTCTCAAAGGAAGGTTATTCCCTACCCACTCCGAAATATACACAATCCACCCGTCCAGCCCTTTGCATGCTCTGTGTTGCTCATGAAAACGACACTGTTGTCACCTCGTAAAGTGAAAAGGTGCGATGCAAAAGGCGCCTGCGAAGGATGCGGTGTAAAACCTGTCCGGGTGGGTGCAGCGGGAGGCGATGGGCGGCCGCTCTCTGGGGCACATCCCAAACAGGAATACCGACACGTCTTTTCCCCCGAACCGGCACAAACGGAAAGACGAGGGGGATACAGCGAGACGCAGGGCAGTCCCTTCACCCCCTGTGCTCCGGTGACCACGAAAGGGCCCTGGATGCTCTCAGGAGCGCGCAGGGAGCGCTTTGGTCCAGCGCCAGCGCCCGGCCCGGAGCCGCCCTGCGCGCACCCGCCGCGCTCTTCGCTGCCCCGCAACGGCC
>VXAX01001481.1:747492-849356 GCA_013399835.1 Leptocoma aspasia | reverse complement strand
GGAGAGGGAGAGGGAGAAGGAGAAGGGGAAGGGCGGCAGGTGTACGGGAATGTGGGAAAGGAGGGAATGTGTTCCCGGGAGAGGCTGTCGTGGTTTAAGCCCAGCTGGAAATCAAGCACCCCACGCAAGTCCCCCCCGGTGTTCTTCCCCCACTCCCCACCCCGTGGAATGGAGAGGAGAATCAAAAGTAAAACTTGGAGGTTGAGGTAAGAACAGTTCAGTAATTGAAAATAGAAGGAAATAGAATAATAATGATAGATAATAATGATAATAAAAAGGGAAAGGAAATACACCCAAAACGAATGATGCACAATGCAATTGCTCATCTCCAGCTAACTGATGTCAGGCTGCCCCTCCCCAAACCCAGAGCAGCCCCCCTTCCAGGTAACTCCCCCACTTATGCCGCTGGGCATTATGTTCTATGCTGTGGAATATCCCTTTGGCCAGTTCAGGTCACCTGTGCCAGCTTTGCTCCCTCCCTCCAGTTTCTTTTGCAAACCTCCTCACTTTGATACACAAAAAAGAAAAAAAAAAAGGAGTTCTTGACTTAGGATAAACAGAACTTAACAAATACCAAAACAGTGTGTTACCAGCACCATTCTCATTCCAAGTCCAGAACACAGCACTGTGAATAACTGAGCTCCCTCCCAGCTGAAGTGAGGACAGAGGTGCACCAGGTGTGTTGGGAGCAGTGTGTGTGCACGTGTGTGTTGGTGTGAAGGATGAGGAGGGTGGAAACACATCTGTGAGCAGAAATTGTGGAGTGTTCTCCAAAGGATCATGGCAACATGTGTGTGGATGTGTGGGAAACGGCTTGCCTGGAGTTTGGGGGAGGTTTGTGCTATTGGCACACGTGTGTGTGAGTTTCCCCCAAGCCCACTGAGACAAGTGCAGCTGCAGCAGAGCCCCAGGAGAGCTGTGGGGTTGGAATTCCTGCAGCCTGTCCTACTCTCCACATGCACCTTCACTCTGCACTGTCATTTCTGCATTAATCTATGAATAAATGTGACCTTCAGCTGCCCACCAGTAGGGTAGGCTCTGGGTGTGCAGCCCTACATGGCTGGATATTCTCTGCATTTTCTCTACAAATCAATGTTGAAGATGATGGCACATGGCACAGTCACTGGCCTGTGATTCTGGCATATGCACACAAGCATTTATGGATGCAGTGTCTTCTCTGTGTTTGTAATGGAAATAAAATACTTCATTATGAGGGGCTTAGAAATTAAGACACAGAACCTTGGCTTTTTGAAGCAACCAATAGAAAAGGCCAATAAAGTTCCTAGAAGTGAGAGATAATTTTCTTAGTCAAAAGATACACTACACACAGCACAGGGAAGTAGTTCACACCTTCACCAAAATCAAATTCAGCATCAAGCTGCAAGCTGCTGGCTCTACCTACCTTCAAGGTGATTTTGTTGTGTGTGAGGACACAGAGGATGGATCTTTAGTACTTTGCACCTTGCAGCTCCTAAAGCCTGGGAAAAGGAAGCACATCATAGAGCCTAGAGGGAAATATTTTGAAGAAAATTCATTAGTCCTTAATCAAAGCTAAAACCAAGGATGACCAGTTTTAAATGGGTGTTTAGAAGTGAAAAGCCTGGTACAGGGGGAGATTTAGCTCTGCCAGCAGCAGTGCAGGAAGGCCCTTCCATTTAATCCATCCAGCTTTTTATATAAAACCTGGACTCTTAATTTAGGATCCTGTTAGGTGACAACCTAGTCTGGGAAAATGATTCAGTTAGAACCTGTGCCAAAAGAGAAATGCATTTGCCATCTGAATCATCCTGGCAGGAAAAACAGAAGGGTGTTAAATTCAATATGGATCCCTAATAACAGAATACAGATGAAGGAAAACCCCCATCTGTGTTGTTCCAAAGAAGTGCTTTTTATTAACAGGCCTTAAGATGTGACATTTATAGAACAGAAATGTGTACCTGTACTCCATGTAAGGAAAACCTGTTGGAAACCAAGGGATAAAAATACATTCATTCAGAAATAAAACCAAAACAGTCCCTGAGCATTTTTAACATGTGCCCCTGATTTCTCTGAAATTTTCAGTTCTCAGAAGTTTCAGCCTGCAAATGTCACCCTAATTTGTCATCCTTTGAAAGGCTGCTCTGCCCCTCGCCAGGTGAGCAGCACTGAGCTGCCCCAGTTTGCTCATGTTCCAAAAGGAATGGTGAGCATGATAATAATGTGTCATTAATATCTGCAAAATTCTTTAACAATCCTGAAGAGGGGAGTGCAGTATAATACAGTTACTATAACTGGAGGGAGTTCTGACCTCCATTGCAACCCCTGAACTTTGGAGATAGCCAGAAATTCAAATCCCCAATCCATCAAAGTGCAAACACTAGGCTCTCAGATATGAGCATTTTCCAGTTTGTGGTCTCTCAAAATCAGAGATCACAAAAGCTTTGTCATGATGTGCAGTGGTCTTGCTGGCTCTCTGCTTTCCAGGTGCCTCTCTCCTAATTTTTCTTTTGCTTGCTTTGTTTTTTACAAAGCAGAGGTTACAGGGAGAGGGGAGAGCAGCAGAGCTGGAAGCAGGAAGGTTTAATCACCTCTCCTGTGTCACTGCACACGGATGTTGTTTCTCCTTGCTATGCATCTCTAACATCAACAAGCACAGCTGGCCTGGTTTTGATTCCAGTAATACAGATCTAAATCCAGCCACCCTCCACCCTCTAAAGCCAAAAGAGTTATTATTAATTAGATCAGCGTGGCTGAGATGAGAATCCGGGATTAGCTTCCCATTCACCCCGTGGGGAAGGGGAGCAGCAGGCTGGAGTGGCTGTCCCTCTGTGAGAGCAGCAGCTCACAGGCTGTGGGATGAGTTCCCTGCTCACGGCAGGGCAAGGGGAAGGGATTGTGCAGAGCCTTTCCCAGAACTTGGTGGGGAACAACAGCCAGGATGAAACTGAACCAAAATATTGAAATCTGGTGGGTGATGTGATCCCTCCCCATTTCAAAGGTTCAGAACCAACATGTAAGTGTGTGTGTAGACAGAGACCTCTAACAGTGAATCTTATTTTGTACCTCTGCTGCCAGACATTCTACTGAAGGAGCATCAGTTAAAATCCTCTCTGCCTGACCCTGCTCAGTGGCACCATCCAAGCCAGCATTCCTCCCACAGGGCTCTTCTTGAGTGCTGTCTTTGGTCCCTTTGCTGCACTTTACCAACGGCCTCTAAGATAATTAGCAGTCATCAGATGAGAATTAATTTTTAACAAACTTCTCCCTGCATGGGAGAGGCAGTGGAAAGCTCAGTGAATGGCAGGAAAAGTCTGTGCAGGGAGTGACGACAGGTCCTTTTATCGTCCTCCCAAAAACAGTGACACTACCAAGGATTTATTTACAGAAGCTGGGAGGAATAAGGGTGATGCTGTCAGCTCCTTAAGGCAGAGAATGGTTTTAGTTATTGTTTCTCCTTTGTTTGCACAACACTTGGGCCGGAGGGCTCCTGGTACCAGAGGAAACCTCCTGCTGCAGAACAAGGAACATCTGATGGCAAGTGCTGAGACTGATGCCCAGACATCTACTGAGGAGGAGAAAGCAGGTCAGGATGCAGGAGATGCCTAATCCAGCCTGACGTTTGGGGCTGGAGGAGCAGGAGGTGGGAGCTGCCGGGAGCTGCATCTCTGTGCACGGAGGGAGGCACAGCACACAGATCCTTGCAGCAACTCAGCTGCAGCCTGGCTTCCCAGCAGGGAAATGGTGCTGAGCAGAGCGTGGCCAGCTGTGTCCCAGCTGTGCCCCGCTGGCCTGCATTGCCTTAGGGTCACGGCTTTACAGCCGGGTGCTCAGGAGCACCAGCAGCTGTTTTTAGTGGGAGACAGCATCGTCTGCAAATAGCTTTGCTCTGGCGCTGCCTTGCTTTGGCTCCCTCAGCAGCAGGCAGCCAGAAGAGTTTTGCATCCCTTGGATCATATATTGCCCAGAAAGCTAATTTAGTGCAAGATGCCCTTATCTCATCCATTAAACGTGCAAGTGAATTGACCTACTCCCTGATCGTAAAACATTGCTACAATTGCTGGCTGGGAGAAGGCGTCAGCCCCTTACTCAGCCCCCTTATCTCTGTTTTACCAACCAGACTCTTAGTAAATCCATTATTTTTCAGCATTAATTCATGAGATGGCCATTAGCCAGAATTCTGTGACTGCACAAACAAGGGCAAAAGTGGTTCCCACCTTTCAATTATATCATGGACCTTTCTCAGAAACCTGGGGAGTAAGGGTTCTCATTCCAATCAGAAAGGGTGTAATTAAGGCCCAGAACAGCTTTCAGAAAGCTCTGCAACTAGACAGCTAAACTTAGACAATTAGTCAACAAAGGAAAAAGGACACGTTGCAAATAGCCTAGAAATAAGAGGACTCGAACAAACATTTTTTTTTCCTCGGGCAAAAGAAAACCTGTGAAATCTACATTTTAAGACTTTCACAAAACCCCCCAAAAATGAAGAAATATAGCCTGCAGTCTGCAAGCAATCACTGACAGGTTTAGATGTGTATGCTCAGGCTCTGCCTACTGTATTCTATCAAGGATCATCAGGAAAAAACCAGTGACCCCTGTGTTCCCAGGGAACAGAACACACATCCCGACGCCTGTCGGTGCTGTCAGCCTCCCTGGACGTGCTGTAGCCATTACCGTGCATTAGCGCTCGTCACACACATTTACACACGAGCCATGATTGCTGCCTTTCAGGTCAGTGATAAAGCCGCTCCGGAGAAGCAGATTCGCAGTGGGACATGTACCCTTGGGCCAAAGAATCATTAAATTATCAGCATCAAGGAACCTACCGCAATGTGACTTGACAGCTGTACAGTGCGGTTGTACAGTACTAGGCTGAGGCTGTTTACTCTGGATTTTTTAAACCTGGCCTACATTTTTCTCCCCCTCTGAATAATTTTCCATCATTGCTGAGTCTGATCACCTTGCATAGCCCTGTGCTGCCACAGTTCTCCATCACCTCCTCAAAATAAGCAGCACCCATGGGAAGAGAGCTTTCAATCTGGTTGGACAAAGACTGGGAGAAATCATAGAAGTATTAAGGTTGGAAAATACCTAAATATAGGATTCCTTTTGCTGAGATTCAAGGCATGGAAATATTAAATAACCTGCCAGAGCACACTGGGAAGCTGAGCTACATTGCCTGAGGGCCTGCCTCACATTTTAAGAGAGATGATCTCTATTCCTGTGGAACAGAATATGCTCACTGTTAGCTCGGGAAGTACAGACGCCTATAATCTGTCTTTTAAAAAGGGCTTTTAATGACCAGGAAACAGCACAAAGATCTGAGCTCGCCTTATAAACCCAAACCACGTACTGCCTGTAAGCACAGCGTTCCACCTCCCCACAACTCAGCTGCTCCGTGGTCTCTAGGTAAGGGAAAGTGAGGGAGTTTATTTTATCTTCCCTGATGGTGGCTGGTAATGACCTGCGAATTGGTGTCATGTGTGGCTTTTTTTTTTTTTTTAGGCTGTAAAACAATTAGGCCTGGTCCCCAGTTGGAGTTTTGCTCCTTGTGTCTGGGAGAGTTTTTGTGCTTGCTGCCGGGGAGCACTGGGTATCTGGGAGTTGTAAAGATGTCTGTGGTTTTATTGCTAGATTTTTACAAACCTCAGGTTTGTATTTTTATTATGATTGCTGCTGTGAGGACATTTTAAAAAAATATCGCATTTCTCACTGAGCTCACATTTCACTCTGTTGATCTTTCTCTTGACATTTCAGGGAGTTGGGGGATACTGGCAAAACATGCAGGGTAAGCAAAGGAGATCTCCTTCACCCCAAATCCTACCTTTGCCAAACTGGGGAGGCACAGGATGTTTTCATTTATTAAATTAACATAGACTTGGGCTGGTGAGAAGCAGTGCCTGAACAGAGCAGGGCTTGCTGTGATGCTAACAGCCCAAGACAGTGCCATTTTTCCTCTCCTCTTAGAGCTGCTGAATCTTTTCCCAGCCTTCTTCTTTTTGCTCAGCCAAACCTTATCTAAATAGCCTGTTCTTGGGGCAACAGACAAATTGCACAGCTGTTTAACTGTCACTGTTTCAGGCCTGTTTTCAGACTGCAGGGTTGTGTTTCAGATTGATTAAGCAAATGATACACAAAGAGGAAATCTCTCCCATCTCTTAGCTGAGACTAATGGTGAAGTTGAGATGCAGAGATGTGCTGGCATTTGGCTGCTGTAGAGCTGTATCAATTATCTGTTCTCACTAGTCAGGGGAATTCTAAAATCTTTTCATCTTGCCTTAAAGATACAGAATTGGTTTCCATCAGCTTGCTGAAAAAAACCAAAAAAGGCATGTAGAAACCTGCAGACTTGAAACCCATGGTCAGTCTCAGCTCGTATCTTTTTATTATGTTCACTTTCAAAGGACTCCAAAGAACTTGGCAGCTATTAAGGAGGTGGTGATAGAACTGTAAATTACATGGCAGTGCCCCGGAAAGAGCCGGTTTCAGTATTTGGAAAGAAGAAAGCTAAAGTCAATTTACTGTATGAGCTGTTGCAAACAATCAGACTTTCTGATTGATAGGATGAAGATGGGAGCAACTTAGGACAGAAACATTTTTGATGTTGGGAGTCATCCGAGATTATTTATTATCAGAGATGGTTCACTCTAGGCGCTGATAATGACAGTGCTGTAGTCACCAAGTCTCAGCCTTAAATAAACTATTTATGGGTACCATTAAAATGCTGTTGCTCACATCCTCAACAGATTTGGCCGGGATGGACTCTGAGATAACACTGGGATGAGTGGCTGCCTGACAAATTGTCTGGAGCCTTTGCAGGGTTCAGGGTGCTGGTTTTCCTTCTGCTCTGTGGCCTTTAGCAAGGCAGTTCCCTTCTCTCTGCCCACCTCCTGCCTGGCTGGGACTGCCTCAGGCTGTACAAATCTGCAGCGCCCGGAACAGCAGGACAGGGATGTTGGTAGAAGCTTCTTGGCAGCAGAGGGATGCCAGCAGCAGATAATCACCAACTGGAGTCATCGGGTTTGTATAAACACAAAGCTGCTCCATCAGAGACAGTCTGTGCCCTGAACAGACTTTCTGGGCCTTCTGTGAGCCCCTGCTGACAGCAGAGCTGTCCCTGGGGCAGGTTCCTCCCTGGCCTCTGCACACGCCTGGGGCACGAACGGTGCCGGGCTCCAGGGAATGTTTGTGAATAAAACCAGAGAAGATATAAAGCTTTGTTTTTTGTTTTGTGTTTTTCCATGCAGGGTATGGTGGTTTGGCATCTGTCAGGCAAACAGATTAAGAACAGATGGGGAAAAATGTGAAACCCCGTTGATCTCCAAGGGATTATTTCAGAAACACGGGGAACAAACGCATGCTGGATTCTGGCCCTTCTCTTAAGTCCTTTCTGCAGGCACTGCCCCAAGCGTGTTTCGTGCTGGTCTACAGTTCTGCCCCGTGCCTTGGGCACCTCCAGCCTGCCCCTCTTATGCCGCTGTCCCCTTCCAGCCCCCGCCTCAGGCCTTACCTGGGCTGTACCAGGTACCTGGGGTTCCTTCCCCTGCAAAGTGACGGAGAAGGGCTGCACCCTGCCCTGAACCTGCAGGCACAGAGACCGTGACCCCTTCCTTTGTCCATGCTGGAGCTTCCCAGCTCTGACGGTTGGTTTATTGTCCCTCTTTAAGGCCAGCTCAGGTCACCAACATCCCCGAGCGCGTCCCCGATCCCATCCTGGAGCGCGTCCCCGAGCGCTCCAGGGCCGGCCCCGCGCGCAGTTCCGCTCGCAGCCAGCAGAGGGCCCCCGCCGCCCGCGCACAGCGCCTGCCCCGCGCTGGGTGCGGGCAAAGGCGGGAATGGGTCGGGAATGGATCGGGAATAATTCGGGAATGGGTCGGGAATGGGTCGGGAATAATTCGGGAATGGATCAGAAATGGGTCAGGAATAATTCGGGAATGGATCAGGAATGGGTCAGGAATAATTCGGGAATGGGTGCGGATTGACCACGCACAGGCACTGGGACAGCGCGGGATGGACCCGGAGGAACAGTAAAAGTTAAACCTCAGGGAAGAGCCGAAGAAGTGTGCAGCGACCTTTGAAAATGCTGCTACACCACTGCGTTGTGTAAACTCATCCAAGTTACATCTGATCAGTGAGCACTCATCTCTCTAAATCCCCCCTTCTTTAGGGGCCTGGGACCCTTAGACAGAAAATGGAATCAGAATAGTTTAAAGCTACGTACACCACGTCTGTGCTCAAGAAATAAATCAGTACCTCAGTTCCTGAAGGGTGCTGTGGGAGATGCCCATGGTGCCTGGATGAGCCTGGGTTTTGGTCAACTGGCTACCCCTTCCCTTCTGACTGTCCTCTGTATTCAAGAGAAATACGGATTTTAGTCCTGGCCCACAAAGGAAATCTTGGTCTTCAATGAGCCATCAAGCAAAATACCTGGAGCTAGAAAGGGAGCACAGAGGAACGTGTAGAGAAACATACCTAAGTCTTGGAGAAAGTACTGCTGCCTTTCACCGCAAATGGGCCTCAATACAGCTCTCCTGAGGAGTACATGGATAACATGGATCCTTCCAGGCATGGAAGCAGCACTTTGTGGGCTGCATGGTGCTGGAGCTGAGCCTGGACATGGCCTGTGGCCTCTGCACCTCACCAGGGGCTTCCACGTCCACCCTGGCTCTGGCCAATATTGCAGGAATAACCACGGCTACAAGGCTCCTTCAGCTCCCACTGATCCCCAGCTGCCTCTAACTGGGATCAGCTGTAGGAGAGCAACCAGGAGGTCCCACTTGGCTCAGCAATTAAAACTGTCTCCATCCCAGAGTCAGCACAAGCCAAATCTCTGTGCAACAACTTCAGGGATACGTTTCCAGGAGCAGAACCAGTGTGTGTGGCAGCTGAAGTGCCTGTCTAACCAGGGGAAAGAAAAGGTACGGCCAACATCCAGGTGGACCTCGGGTCCATAACAGAGGCCTGACCCCTCACTGGCTGTAAAAGTTCTACATTAGGCTTTAAAGATTTGTTAGCTGTAATTAAGCAGCTTTCTGGTCCCATCAGCTAGATGTAACAATCCCTCCTAGCCTATTAACAAAAGGAGCTGGCAAGGCTGGATTTGATGACTGACTGAACAATATGAAGAGGTGGTGATTTGCTGGCGATGTGTTAAAACAGGCAGCAAATCAGCTGGCAACCTGCACTGGACTGAAACAAAATCAAAGCAAGAGGCAGATGACTTTGAATGGGCTCCAAAGGTCACAGAGAAACAAGGAAAAAAGGATAAAGTTCACAGGAAAACAGAGCGAGCAGAAGGAGCACTGCATCTTCTTGGCACTGGGAGCAGTTGGCATCCGACTTGCAACGAATGTATTTCTGAGTTAAAAAAATACATTTATCTGGAGGGAAGCTGGAGGCATAAAACCCAAAATGAACTGGTGCATGTGAGCTTGGCTGTTCCAGCACTGGGAGAGTGTGCAGGGACTGTGGTGCTGGCAAAGGAGTTGCTGTGGAGCCCCAGTGCCACAGGGATGGTGACACTGGGGGCAGAATCCAGCGGTGGCTGTCCCCCACGGTGGGTGCAAGGTGTCACAGCTGCAGGACTGTAACTGCACCCCATGGGTGCTTCACACTGTCCCATCAGTCACAGGTCAGGAGAACAATGCAGGAGAATCAGCTCCAGCATTAGAGCTCAGAGTCTGATGGTCCTTACATGCGGCAAGATAGAACCACACATGAGAAAGGAGCAAAAAAGTCCCTTTGCACTGAGGATGCACCAAAGTGGAAAAAGCACTGCCAGGCCAGTGCAAGGAGCTTAGAACATCCTGGAGGTGGGATGAACATCCCGAAGGTGGGATGCCTAGAGCAGAGGAGGATGAGTGTTAGTTGGTACTCTCTTAATTACAGGATCTGCTTAGCTATTTTAAGCCATGTTCCATGCAATATTGAAACACACAAGTTTTCATCTTTTGGCAGTTTGGTTGGTACAGCATCTAATTATCCCTGCAGCTTGGGGATGGTAGAAAAGGCTTTTCAGACACCCAACAGAGATAAAATAGGTAGAAAATGTGCAAGCATTCCCTTCTCTCTTGGACTTTGGCAAGGACAGAATCCAGCTCCCACAGCACCTCCTGCACATTTGTCTTAGTATTTGCATTAGGAAGCATCTGTAGGAGGCTTGGAGCAACCAAGCCCAGAGAAATGGGAAACACAAAAGGGAATGGTTTATACTGGTTCCTCCCAATGCTGTGACACGAAGAGTTCAATTCAGTGTGTGAGTTGCAACCTTCCATTAGTTCCTGACGGGTTGGAGCTCCTGAGGGCATCACCTTCCTGCAATCAGCAATCTTTAACCTGGACATCAGAAATACCACAGTCCATGTGCCAAACCAGGAGCTTCTGACTGCCCCCAGCTAATGGCACTGGGCTTTTGGGATCCATGGGAGAGACCTTCATGAAGATCCCAGCCTGAATCCTCTTAGAAAGGAATGTCTGGGTTTTGTAACGCAAAAAAAATCCTATATCCTGCAAGCCCCTGCATGTCCCTGCCATGGGGCTGTGGGGGGTTCATGGGAGGGAGGGATTGTATCAGTGCTGTCTGGTTTGGGTGGAGGAGTGGGTGGTGGATGATGCCATTTCCAATTCCTAGCAGAAATCTGGATGTGTCTGTGCTGGGAAATTGCAAAATAGAGCATTGTGCTAATTAATGCCAAACAGGAGGGGTTTGAATATACATCATCAGAATAACCTTTAGTAACCACTAGATGCCTTCCATCCATGAGTGTCTCATAAGGAGTATTTATATTTATTACGTGGCAATGGAAATACATCTCGAGAGCAACCTGCCCAGTGCAACCATAATGCCCAGTTGGGACTGAATTGTCCAAGGTGCACAGAATGAAACACCCTCCATTCATTCATGCTCTGGGAGTGCTGGTTTCACCACTGGCAGCCCTCTGCACTAACTAAAATAGCTCTGGGCTAGTCCAACAAGTTTTTTTCCAGGTTTGCTTCTCCACGGTGTAACCACAGATCGTGCTCTGTGGAAAGCTTTGAAAAGTCTAGAGTTACTGTAGGTTGCAGTGGTTGGATTTGATCCTAAAACAATGAAACCAAACGTGAAAAGGACACAGATGGCTGTCGCCTCTGTGCCATTTGGAGTGGGGTTTGGGTTCCAGCCAGGCAGCCCCATGCCACAGTTATGCAAATAAAGGCAGCAGAGTTGGATGCAGGGGTGCACTCACCTCTGACAGGCTGTGGCACCAGGGATAAAATAGCAGAGGGATTTCAGAGAGGGCAAAAAGGTCACCACACCTGAAGGACAGAGGATTTAAGGACACAAGGTCATCAAATCCTGACTTCACTTCAGGAAAAGGAGGCTTTGCTGTGGCTCCTGATGTACCTGGATACCGTGGGCTCTTGGGCATGGAGAAGCCTGACAGCCCTTCCCTGGGGGAGCTCATTGCTTGTCCTGTGTAACATCAATTCCTTGGGATGGGGACACTCCTGTGGAGCTCAGCCCAACAGCTAACAACAAAGAGAGGCAGAGAAGGGAAGAGCCTGGTGGAAGGAGGAATGAGAAGAAGCCATGGGAAAATAATTGGAATTGCCTTGACTGAGGGTGCACTGCCAAGGTCTAGACCTTGAATTCAGTGTGGTGTAAGGGGATGTAAACAAAACTGCATCCTCTGACTCCAGGGCTGGATTTAGTCCTGTAATGAATTCCAAGAAGACACAAAGGGGTGAGACTGGGCTTCAGCCTCCCATTAAAAATGCTCTTCTCCAGCGAGACACTAGTAATAGAGCAGATATCTCTGATAATTAAACTACTAATCAACCCCTTTTAAAAACTGCCTGATGGTTCCCATCTCAATCTCCTGTGAGGATGGGAAGGCTTAGAAATTTAATACAATTCTGTGGTTGAGTTAAACATCAGGCAGGTTTCAGACTGTGCTTTACTAGAACCAGATGAATTTCTAAGCTCAAAATCCAGCATACAGAATGCTGATTAAGTTTGATCTGGTGACCATCTGTCCTCGTGTTTGTAGTATGAGTAGCTAAATGAAACTCTGGAAAAAAAAGGGTTATCTTAAATACACACAGGATAAAGCAAATTGAAGAAAGCCCCTTTCACTGTTGCTATATGAATCTTCTCAGCAAGAGGGGAAGATTAGGTTAGTCTCTGAAGTTACATATGCTCAAGTTCACTTTTTTGGACTCTCAGAAGCTGAGACATCAATCTGTAATTTTTGCTTGAATTGCATCTTGTGAATTTTCATTTAACTGCACACTAAACCCGAGCAGACACTCAGCTGAGTTCTGTAGTGAGAAATGTTTCATGGTCACAGAAAGTCAGTATCTTGAAAGGTGTAAATTGGTGCAGCTCAATGCAATTTCCCTCCCTTTCCAACTTGACTTGGGTCAGCAATCACCCCAAATTGCTCCCCGACTCCTTCATCCTTTAATCTATCTATATCTATTGATTTACCCATCTTTTTGCTTAGACAGAGCAAGTGAAGACAATCAAATTATGAGTAATAGCTCAATAACCAACCAAAGTTCAGCTAAGAGCAGAGGTGATGGCTGCCAGATTTTTTTTTCCCAATCATAATGGAAATTTGCTGGAGAAAAGAACAGTATGATAAATGATGGCATAACATAATGCCCTCCTTTGAAGAGAGCCAGCTAAGAGGCAGGGCCCATCTGCAGACTGAATAGGGAAGAAGAGAAAGTATTGGGAAATGCAGAAAAATAGCTCTGGTGGGGATCACAAATACCAAAACAGACAGTGCTTGTCAGGCTTTCTAACGGAAATGGTTTCTAACATGCAAAGGCACCAGCTTGGTCCCCAAGCCCCATCTCAGGCCACTGGCTCCTTCGTGTGAAGCAGCACAGGGAGTGCAAAGCAAAAACAAATCCAGTCTGTGTCTGTTGCCAGCTTTCCTCAGCTGCCCAAGGGACTTTGCTCTTTGAAACGAAGGGTATCTGTTCTTTAAAAGGAGTTGTTCACATGTCAGCACGTCAGCCTGTGACCAACAGGGAGATGCTGAGGATGGCTGCAGGGCTCGGGCTGGGGCACAGGACAGCTCCACAGGAGGAGGCAGCTCAGCAGAAACCACAACAAACCCGGCTGGCTGAGGTTTGGGGAGGGCCTTGGGAGGGGGAAGCTCTCTGCTACTAGGGGAGCTGCCTGTTCCAGGTTTTCCCACCGCTCACCCCGAGCCTGGCTGCTTGATCTCCTGGTAAATGGGAAAAATCTGCAGCTGGGATGCTTTTCTGGGAGAAGAGAGAGCCACAAGAAGTCCCTTGTGGGGGGGCATGAAAGGAGTTTGGCATGAAAAGCCAAGCAGATGCATTTGAAAGTCTGTGTTTATTGTCTGGTTGGCTCTGGTGACTCCCTGCATCCCCAGGCACATGCTCCTGCCTGGGTTAATATTCACTTCAGGTGCTCATTCCCAGCAGTGGGAGGGAGGTCATGCAGACAGTACCTGTGCAAGTGCATCTGGCTTTGAGAAACCCTGCCATTAGTGTTCAAAGGCTCCAGCTGACACAAGAAAAGTCAAGCATTAGGATCCTTTCTACCTCAGACAACCCTAGGAAAAGAGCACATTGTTTGGATGTCACTGGGCTACATCTATGCTTTTTACATGGCCTTTTCCTTTGCATTTTCATTTTCTTTGTGAAGTTTAAAGAGACGCTTGTTTTTCTTGCTAATTCTTTCCTCCCGGGTGCTGATAGGGATCTCTGTAACATGAGGCCAGCTGGAAGAAATTCAAACTGCGTTCTAAATGTTGTTATGATAGAGTGTGGGGGACAAGTCTTTGAAGCTGCTGGGCTCTGGAGAAGTTAGGGGCAATTAAACTCTCTCTCTGGAACAAATTTGGAGCCCCTACCTGTGAAAACATGAGCCACTAGCTGGTGTCACCCCATGCCAACCTCTAGGCAAAAGAAAACTTAAGTAGATGCTACTCAATTGATGTTTCTGCATCCTTGGAGGACGAGAGCCTTGGGCACAGCCAAGTCCTGGTGCAAGGGAGGTTGCAGCCTGGCTGTTCAAGCTAAACAGTTCAGTTTAAGTGGAGGTGCACTGATTTGTGCTTCACATCTCAAATTAAGCCTTCTTTTAAACCAAGAGGAGGAGTAAGGGAATCCTCTCTCTGCCTTCTTGCTTCAAAAAAAAGGTAAATATTTTCAAGTCATTCACTGAAAGCAGAATCTGTTGCTGGCAAACGTGTGAGGCAAGTCAAGGCTTTCCCACTCTCTCCTTCCCAGCTCTTTCTGCAGCCTGGATTGAAAATGCCCATGGAACAGGGCTCTGTCAGCCCCATGGGTACCCTTCCACACCAGCACCGTGGTTATCAGCACCTTGGCAGAGATTAAGGAGGCAGAAAAAGAGAGAAGCCCTCTAGGGAGGAGATATTCAGCCTATTCAGCCTAATGTTTAAATTGCTGATTCAGTCCTAGTGTAGGGGAAAAAAAAATAAAAAGGAAATAAAGGCTTTCCTCAGAACCAGACTTTCAGAAAAGCCCAGTGGTTTATGGAGTGCTGGCCCTGTTTGAAAATCTGGCTTCAGTCATGGCTACTGAGCCCTTACAAGTTTCTTCTGCAGAGGAGAAGAGAATTGATGGGACTTGGGCATGGTGGGAAGCTGACAAGCCCTCATGAAAGACACTTGTAATGTGTGGGGCCTTGGAAGCAACATGAAGAGAGAGCCAAGAGCCCTGAGGAGCTGGAGAGGAAGAAGCTGCACATGGTCTCTAAGAATCCAGGTCTGCTGGGCTTCGCCTCCCTCCTCTCCTTCCCTTTGTAGCTGTTTCCTGCACAGGCAGTTTCTATAGACATTTCCTGGGAAGGCTGCACAGCCAAAGTTGCATTTAAAAAAAAAAAATTGTTGTTTTCTTCATAACACACTTTTCAGAGTTAGAGTGTGTGTGTGGAGCAGAGAAGTATAATATGAATGCAACTTTATCTGCACGGACAAAGCATAAGCAGGTTACAGCCAGCTCTAACAGACTCTACATCAAATCACACAATCTCTCAAAACACACAGTGGCAAAAGCAGCACGCTGTCTGCCTGGAGGCAGCCCACTCCAGCTTTCCAGGGCTCTGCTCCATCATTCTCTCCTTTCCCCAGGCTGCAAAGCAAAGCCCACAGCAAAGCAGGTCCCCTCTGGCCACCTCCTGGCCCTGGCTGCTGCGACAGTGCTGTCACTGCTGTCATCACCCTGTGCTTCCACGTCCCTCCTCTCTCCATCCACCTGCTTGCTCTTGCCTTTTCCATGATGCTAGGAGTGTTTTGGAGCAGGAATGGTGTGTTTCTGTGACTGTGCAGCAGTTTTTGTAAAGGGGCCCAGTTTCCTGGCTGAGGGCTCCGAGTGCTCCAGTATCCACATCTCACTGGACATTACAATTCCCTGCCTTGGAGGAGATAGTGTGGGGCCATTTTCCCTCTTCTCTGGCTACAGGGAGGCTTGGCAACAACCTCCAGTAGGGATGTATTCACCCTTCTATGCCTGCAGTGCCTGTGGCAAAGCCTTGGGAAGGGCTCCCTTAGTGGGAGGGTTTTAGAATTAACATACACAGCTCTGAGGAATGAGAAATCTTTGCTCCTGCCCCACAGGATGGGGAAGCACTGGAACACCCTCACCAGGGACATCTAATTGCTATAAATAATGGCAGCTGCAAATGGAGAAATCAGACAAACAGCTTTGGCTCTGCCTGGTTTCTCTTGGCTCCACAGATGAACAAAACTAGGGTGATATTTGACAATTCTAGTGCCAAGGCAGGGCAGGCAGGTTTGGAAAAGAAAAAGATCCCTCTTGACATCTCCTGTATGCATAATGCTTTCTGAGGGTCAGGCACAAGATCTGAAGTCCATGACAACCCCACACAAGGACTGATGCCAGGTTGGCCCAAAGGATGCAGTTGAGATCTGCCAGCTAATTATTTCATTAGTCATTTTAAATAACTGACTCAGCCAAGGATGAGCACACCCAGCTGTGACACCTGTAATTGAAACGACGCAGAGAACAGGATGAATATCCCCAGATAAGATCCAGGGAAGGCACTCCTGGCTGCTCTCCCTGACTGAGCCTCTCAAGACAAGTAAAAACACAGAGCAGCAGCCCAGGTTGGAACGCCCATGAGCAATTAAGCAGAGGGAGTGTCCTGGCAAGAATGCTGGCAGGTGAATGTGTCCTAGGAACACCCAGGAATCACTGAGGACAGAATCACCCTGTCCTGAGCTATGCTTCACATCCATCTCCCCCGAAATCACACCATGCTGAGTGGTCTTCAGCCCCACATGGGCTGTAATCCAACCCTTCCTCCCCATGCCAGAGCAAGTGAGTGCCCAGTGAGTCTCATTCCCCTTAACTCCATCAAAAACCAAGAATATGGAGCAGCCTCCAGAACTGCCACCCTGAAAACCCAGAGTGTGTTTCAGAATAAAAGCAGTATGAGCGGTGTCAGCTCTGCCTGTGTTTTTTTCTATGGAAAATTGTTCCTTTAATGTGAGTCATGGGAGTAATTAAGGGATAAATAGCAGCACTGCAGTTCGTCAACACGCTGGTGCCATTGCAAAAGCAAAGGGAAGTGTATGCATTCCTACAGAGACACAAATCCAGCCAGGGTGCTGGCAAAAGAACTGCTCCCATCTTTTGGGCTTTGGCAGTCTCCTCTGGTCTTAGGCTGGTGTCGATCAGGAATAGCCCTGCTGATGGGATTTACCAGAGAATCTGGGAGGTTGGTTGCATTTAAGTCAGGACACACAAGAAAAGGACCAGTGCAGGAACACAACCTCATTAAATGGGGCAGGCTCAGATAGCTGCTGTTTGTTAAACTTGACAGCAAGGGAAAAACATATTGCACCTTTGCTGATTTTTCTTTCTTTTCTTCTTTTTCCTTTAGAATATGCTGAACAAAAGGAAGAGCTTGCAGATGTTCCCTGTAAAAGCACTGACTGAATGGCAACTGTGACAGTGCTGTTGTAGCCCTCCCTGTGGGATCACCAGGGCTGCAAATCAGGCCAGCATGGGTGGAATTTGGAGGTGGAATGGCTGTGGGATGGGGCATTGACTCTTGCCAGGTGTAAAAGGGAATCTCCATCCTGGCCATTTGGCTAAACCAGCACCTTTCCAGGCTGGCCCAAAGGTTTTAGCCAAGGAGCTTGTGTCCAGAAGAACGTTTATCAGAGCCCCTTGGTGCTTCTAGACACACCTCTGTGGCACCAAGGACACATCTCTGTGGCACCAAGGAGCTCCACTGGGGCACAGCCATTCAGATGGCTCCAGGTGGTGCTCAGCAGCCTCGACTGCCCTGTAGAAGATTCCTGCAGCCTCATTCCTTCTGCCCAGCAAGACCTGGCACCACCAGCCCCTCAGGGCTTCTGGGGGGGGCACTGGCAGCTGCTTTGGAGGGGGATCTGAGGAAAGACTTAAAGAGTAATGACTGCCAGGAGTGCTCTGCATTTGCACCTGTCCATGTGGAAAGACACTTTCTCAGCTGAAATCCATACTGTGGCCCCTTCCTCTCTATTCCTTTCTCCTTAGTATTTGCAGATGATTTCAAGCAACTCAGTTTTCCATTCTCTAATGAGCAATTTAAATGCTAAAGGGCAGTGCCTCTGTTGAAGGCAACTGAAGCCAAGGGAGCTGTGACAGTTTATGCCAGCTGAAGCTTTGCCTTTAAGTAAATGTTTTAAACTTTCCACTAAGGAGCCTAAAATAAGCCATAGCATGAAACATTAAGAGCAAAGAATGAACTCTGGAGACCAGAGGGATTTGGGAAATGAAATGAGATCCATCTTGCTGGCACATTTTCCCCCCTTGTCTATTTTTGGAATTTAAAAAATTCCCCCAGATTTGTCTTTTACAAACCAGCCTTTTGTTCGGTGAGCAGCGTCCCGATTCACAGAGAGCAGGTGAGCTCTGGCAAGGCAGGATGCAACAAACAGAGCTGGAAACTATTAATATCTTTTAGTGCTGGAGAACCCAAGAGCTTGGCACAGGTGCTGTTTGTTTTCTTTAACAGGCTTTTCAGCTGTGCAACGTGCAAACAAATAGGAGAGGAACAAGATTTCTAGTTGGGGAGCAGAGCGAGTCGTGATGAGCCCTACTCTTCTCCAGGGCACCCTGATCCCTGCCAGGACCAAGGAGGTTTTCCTGGGGGATTATGGATAGGTTTGACCAGGCAAGGTGTGTTCACACAGCTGAGTGGGAGGCAGGCTGGCTCTGCTCAGCAGACAGGCTCAGGAAACCTGGGCTCTAACTCCTGCCTGTGGGATTAACTTTCGAGGGGACCCCAGCCTGTCACTTAAAGCCCAGTTCTCCTGCTGGCTTGCAACCACAATTTCCACTGACTTTAGATGGAGTGGGGGATCTTTGTTGCTTATGAAAGCTGAGCTTCCAAACACTTCACTCTCCCCATGTTTAAAACAAGAAGGAGAATATTTTGAGATCAGTGGATAAGAACACCTGGGAGCGCTAACACCTGTGTGCCCTGCCAAGATACTGGGAGATTAAGCAAATATTTTGAGGGCTGTAAGATCTTATGAGGCAGGTATGGGGCTGTTTAGCATATCAAGGATATATTTTCTCCCTCCTTTTATTTTTTTCCACAAATGGAAGAACTCAGGCAGAGAGGGGGGCTACTGAGACTCATGAAGGGAGTGTAAATTGAAAACAAAGAGCACATCTAATGGCACTCCAAAACTTGGTCTGAATATCACCAAAGAAGACATAGCTGAAAAAGTAAACAATTTTTGGGGATGCTGGCTGCACAGGCTATTATTCCAAACAGGATGTTATGAAGCTGATAAGGGTTTAGAAAGGATTTTCCCTATAGTGGGAGACTCCATCCCCTCAGTTTGGGGCAGTATGCATTCAGGAAGACAATAGGCTGGAGTGTGTGCAAAGAGAATAAAATGAATGATAAAGAGGTTTTGAAAACATGACCTGCAAAAAAGGTGGAAGGAAGGGAATTTGTTTAGTCTAGAAGAGAGAAGAATGAGTGGAACATGATAATGATCTTCCAATATTTGCAAAAGGGATGGGAACTGTTCTCCAGAACCTTGGGAAGGGCAAGAAGAAATCAGCCTAATTTATTGCCAGGAAGTTTTAGACAGTACTGTGGGTAAAGCCAACCAAAGAGAAAGCTCTAGGATGGGCTGCCTAGGGAAATGGGAAATGTCCATCATGGGAAGTTTTTAAGAAGAGACTGTAGCAATTCAGATATAAATACAGGTACTTTACAAAACAAATCATGGTGTTTGCAGAGACAAGAATACCCCAGTGTGGGCAGACAGTTGCTTACACAAAAGTGTTTTGAAAGTCACCCAGGTGTAACAGCACTAAATAGCAGTTGATTCATTCCAAATTAAATAAGTATAACTGGTGTGGGAGTAACAAACAGCATTTTTGTTTCCAAAATTGCTTTTAGACCTCATCTCTAAAGAATAAGTAGTTTCTTAAAAAGCACTAATGACAAAGGAAATTACAGAGAAAGGTGACTGTGGTCCTGACCTCAACAGGAGAGTGCTACAGCATCTGGAGGGCTGTCAAAGCTGGCAGATCACAGTATAAATAATCTAACATAGACTCTAACTCAGGTAATGCAGCCTTAAGAGGATGCACCTTTATCTCTACTCTTCCTCTCACCTAATGTGCCTGAAGAGTAAAAATAGCAACTTTATATAAAATTTTACACTCCTAATCACTGGCCCAAGTTGCTGCTCTCGCAGCCCTGTCTCCCTGCAGCATGGAAATCAATCCTGCTGCACTGCATGATGGAGAAAGTTCAAGATCCACTCCCCTGCAAGGCACAGCTTCCTCCCAGGCAGGATATGGAAATGCTGGAAGGGCAGGAATGCAGTACATTCGGGGCTCATGGCCACAGGGATGGTGCTGGCAGTGGAGGCTACTCACTCACCAGCCCAGGCAGAAACCTGCAGGCATCTCCTGACAAACAGCCCAACTCCAGCTCTTTTTGCAACACCTGATCTCTAACTAAAGGCAAAACATCCTTCTCCAAAAGGCTGAGCCTTGAATCTTGTGAGTGCTGCTGGTTGTTTGGAAATGAGAAGATTTGCAGAAGTGCTGCTCTCTGATCCTCTCCAGGCTCCTGATGGGAAGAAGCAGCAGCACATTGGCTGAGAGGAGACCACAGGCTGCTGATAATATCTGGGTGAAAACTCCCACCCAGTTATGTTATTCCTCCAAAATCTCCTCCAGGGCAGTTTTTTGAACAGCACCTGGAGAAATTCTGCTAGAGGATGGTAGCACAGTCCAAAGAATGACTCAAAACCACCTACTCATTTTAGGATATTAAGTGGTCTGAAAGGATTGGATGCTCCAAAGGTGAGAGCTGGTTGTGTGGCACTGCTGCATAACAAACCTTCTGGAAGCTCTGGATAAGAATAATGATAATAATTCCTATCTTAAAGACATAGCCTTGCTCTCTTCTGCAAGGGCAAGGCCGTGCACAGCCAGCTTCTTTGTGAGCCCAGAGATCTGCTCTACACCAGTGTGAATTAGGATGTTCCCAGGGTGAGATTCACAGCTGCATGACAGCAGCACATCCGTGTGGGGCTGCAGGAATTTGATGCAAGCACTACCCTGCTTAATTCCCTGGAGACTGCCTGGCTGCTCTGATTTGCTTGCCAGAAGGGCTCTTGTGTCTGGGCCTCGCTGCAGGGATGCCCTGTGTTAGTTCCTCTCCCATTTTTCACTTTTTTTTTTTTTTTTTTGCCTAGGAAACCTCTTGTTAGGCAGGACTGAGCGTCCTTGAAAGCACCAGTTATAACAAACAACCAGGGGCAGAGCTCAGGCAAACGCTGTGCAAGTCACAGGTCACAGCTGGAAGTGGTTTTAGGGGAAATTCAAAATTACTGTCAAAAGCAGTTCTCTCTCATTTTAATTGTAATTGGTTAATCTCATTTTATTTGCCTTGCGGCTATGGCTGTGAAGCTCAGGAAACTCTCAGGGCCCCTGCTCTGCTCTCAGTTACCCTGGGAGCAATTCTGAAGGCTTCAGCAGAGTTACTTTGGCTTTATCCCTTGTGCCACCGAGATCAGAGGCCATTGCTCTGAAAAGTCCTTGGCAAAAGGAGGAATGAATGTGGCAGGCGGTTGTTCTTTTTTCAGAAATGAAACCAGACAAATGGTATTCACTGATTTAACCTTCCGTGTGGCCCCTCTGCTGAGCTGCCAGTGCAGGGAGAGATGGTTTTGTGTGTGTCAGTGTCTTCATCCCCTCTGGAGCTGGACAGAGAAGGGATGGGCAAGGTTACAGCTGGGAAGGTGTGAATGCAAAGCCAGGACAGCATCAGCTGAGAATATACTCCATGAAACAGAAAGCCAGCAGGAGCAGTGTGCTCCTGTAGGCATGGAATGCACCATGCACAGAGCCATGGGCAAGCTCTCAGCTAAGAGGTCAAACCTCTCCCTGCAGTACATCCAGGGCATTGTTAGTCCAGTGGTATCCCATCAAACTGCAGAGAAAACAAACCCCTGGGGACGAGCAGGACGCTGCTGCAAGCACGGGATGTGTTAAGGAGCTGGCGGTGCCTGGTGAGGAGTTTGGCACAGGCACGAGTGAACACATCTAGCAGGGTGTCCAAGGCCTCTGTTTCCCCACCCTCTCCTCAGCACACATGTGCAGTCACATGGAATTTGCTGTTTTGACTTGCAGGCAAGTCAAAAAGCTGTCGAACAGCGATCGCATCTAACACCACTCATCATCACCATCAATTGTTCTCCAAATGAAACAGGCCACGTTGCCAAGCAAAATGCTTGGGAAGATATTTTTCCACTGGACATGCATCCAAAATAAATACAGGAAAATCTCCTTCTCCAAGCACTTTTCCTGATTACTTTTCATTTGAATCATTAGTAAACCCGAGATACACACACAATAGCACAAGACTGATGAAAACCCACTTCAACATAGTGCCCCATTTTTTTTTCCCAGAGATTAATCCTCTTTGTTATTCTCAGTGTATGAGAAAAACATTCCTCCTGCCTATCCAAAGCCAAAAAAAGATGTGCACATCTTCACATGTGCATCCCTTGTTACATGGATGCTTTTTGCAGCTGGTCATTTCAGTCCTGAAGAACGTTCTGGTGGGTTCTTGGCATGGTGTGCATAAGCCCACATTTACTGTTGAGTCTGTCTGCCCTAACATGCCATGTTGAGATCAGATCCTGTTGCTGCAGCTTTGGGATTTTGCTTCAAGGGAACACCAAGGTCCACCTCTGTGACTAAATCCCATCCCAGACAGATTCCAAGTCCACTGCCCTGGTTTACAATCAATAGGGGCAGGGAAGAAACCCCATATCTCTGTGAGGACTGAGAACAAGGACCACCTGCACTGAGATCTGCAACCACGACAGAAGCACAAGGAAGGGAGAGCTTGGAACAACAGCCATGACTTTCCCTCACTGCCTGTGTCCAGGAGCTCTTCACTGGACTGCTCAGTGTCACTTCAGCAAGGGCCTGGAGCTTCGTTCTGCCAAGATCTGAATCCAAACCACACAGAGCCTCTTAACTTCAATGGGTCCCACCCAAATGGCCCAGGTTTACTCAAACCTCAAACTGAGACCCGTCCCAGGCTCTGTGCACAAGACTTTCTCTCTTTTTCTCTTTGACAAATCCCTGCCTGCAGCGGATGTCCTGGAGAACCTGGCTTGCAGCTGGAGACCATAATGAAACTTATGGAATGTTCACTCAACTCCAGCAACCCAGAGATGGGAAAGGCAAATTACAGGCCTCTAGTCCTTGGCTTTTGTGTGCTGGCTTTGCCTTTGAATGTGCTAAACACTGTGGACAAGAAATGTTCTGGTTTGCAAGAAAGCAGGTTTCCAGCCGACTGCTTTTACTTGGTGGATTTTCTAATGGATCAGTACCCATCTCTGCTCTTGTCTCCATTTCAGTGTGACAGGACAGATCACAACAAATGGATGCACTGAGCTATGGTACAAACAGGTGGGACTCCAAGGATTTTCCAGGCTCCATCCCATACCTGGCATAGCAGACACCAGGCTGGTTACTTATCTCTGCAAAGCACTGGGCAGCCCAGGGCCCTGTCTGGAAGTGACTACATCTAAATGGAAGCCATTCCTTTCAATCTATCCTGACCTCTGCATGCAGTTGAGCCCCACAGGTTTTTGCAGTGAAGGTGGGAGTGTTTAGACATGAAACATGCCAGAAGCTGAAGCCAGGATTGTACCACTGCTTAGACAACCAGCATTTCCAGCACCTCCAGTCTTAATTCTTAATGTAATTTACTTTGCCCTGCTTTGGATTGCTTCCTTGGCTTATTTCTAACAAGGCCTCTGCCTGGCTGTGAGAGCAGCCCAGAGCTCCCTGCGGTGCTCGTTCCTGGGATGATTTGGAGCTGGTGGCCTGGCAGGCACATGTGCTGCAGTGTCACAGCCTGGGAGGTACCAAACCAGAGCACTGTGCCAAGGGGAATGTGCTGTCTGGAATGCTGTGTATGTGCTGCAAGTGCCCGGAGCAAACAGGGTCCCCTGCACCATCCCCTGCAAAGGCAGAGTCACAATTGCTGCCTGAAAAGAGAAGCCCTCTCTCTTGGCCATCTGGATTCCTGCTCTGATGAGCAGCCACTCAGCATTGAGACTCCTGGCAGAGCCCTACTTCACATAGCACAGCTGCCTCAGGACTGTGCCAAGCCTGTCCCCCTGCTCACCCTGGCCAGCACGAGCTTTGGAGATCTCTGCCCTCACTTACTGCTCCTCCTTTTCTGTCCTGTGCTTGTGTAGTACAAACTCTCCCCTCAGATGTCCCTCCATGGTGGCCTCTGAGCCATCCCACACCAGTAAGGTGGTGGAGCTCCTCAGAGTACAGGCCTTGAGAAGACCCTGCTATGTCTATTTGGCACGCCTGTCCCTCCTGCTCTGCTGCTACCAGCCCCCAGTGTAAACCAGTGCTCCCAGTCTTGTGATGCTGTGGCAGCCTCTTGGTCAGCTCAGCACTGTTTTGGGTGAGCCATTCCTTGTCAGAAGACCTCAGGATCAGTGGTACAAGATGACAGGAGCCTGGCAGAGAAAAGATGCTTTCAGAAAAAGTCCCCCTCTCAGCAGCCCTCAAAACTCCGAGCCTCAAGACTTCTGTACAAATTCCTGACATGTACTATAGCATTGCCTGAATTTTGGGTGAGGGTTCCCCCTCTTCCTGCTCCACAGCTCACTGCTGGCATTTTAATAGCAGTGATCCTGACCTCACATGGTAAGCTAAACCCAAACCTCCTGAGCCTGCAGCACAGGGTGGAAACAGCTCTGTCTTTCACCACTTGGAAGCTGAGGCTCTGGACTCAGCTTTCTGGGTGCACCAGAGCTGTGCTGAACTGTGCAACAGCTACAGCTCAACCAAGAGCCTTCCCCTAACTCACAGCCAGGCTGCAGGCATTGTTCAGACTCCCTCTCAAGCAGAGATTGGATATGGATTATGTTTCCATAAAAAGCTGAGGGAGGAGGTAGCAACCATGGCAGGGACTGTGGCTGTAGGAACTGGTCATACCTCCAAAGCAGGAGATGGAGGGAGGAGAGGGCTGGAGCTGCACTGTGCTGCTTCATTAGTGCTGACATCCCAACAAACTGCAGCTTCGGAACAAATCTGACTTTGTGTTTCCTCCTTCTTCCCACCCCAACCTACTGCATTATTTCTTACAGAACAAAAATCCTATTTCTTGCTCAGCTCTACCACCAGAGCACTAATCCTTTGGCTGTGGTGTTGGATTAAGTCTTGGATCCTTGAGAAAGCACTTCCAAGGCACAGTGAAGATTTTGTTTGTTGAGGTCTAACCCATGTGCAGCTCCCAGCTGCCATGGTTGTGAAATTGTGCCTTTTCTTTTGCTTTTAAGCAGCCCAGATGAAGCAAGGAAAGGAGGGCTGTTCTGAGAGACCATTCCTAATGGCCTGAAAATAAACCCAGTATTTTTCTTGGCTTGTAAAGGAAAATGGTTACCTTGATTGCAACTTGGTTCTAACACACATTTCAGACAGTAATGAAGACTGCAGATATGAGACTTGTACAGGCTCTGTTACACAAACCTTCACAGAGGGTTTTTTTTCCCTTTTTCTCTCCATTCTATACCCAAAACTCTGTCTGGTATAGCTAAGGACCTCTAATGGCTTTTTGGGAAAAGGAGCTTTATCTCAGGTGCTAAAGTTGGGAGCCACCTTTTATTCTTTGCCATACTGACAAAAGGTTAATGAAACAGAGCTGGCATTTCATCAAGGCCAGCACTGAAAATTAGGGACAGAGCTGCCATTAAAAATAACCAGATGCATGTGCTTCTACCCCGACACACCGGTCTTGAAATATCTCCCTTTTGGGTTGTACAGCTTCCAAGGAATAGCAGGAAATTACAATTGTTACACTGGCCAGAGAATGGATTTAATTTGTACTGTTTTATCCTCCCTGTTGGAAACTATCCTTTCTTTTCTTCCACGCCAGCTAGAAAGAAAAGAAAAAATTCAGCAAACCCAACACATTTCTGTATGAAGCCTTCCATGCAGTTGGATCACAGCCTACATTGAGGAGTGCTTGCTTCCTCTATCAGTATGGACTGTTTCCCTTCTTCAGGGTTTATTGTGACACATCCACACAGGGCATTCTACAGACAAATTTATGGGTGCTTAATTAAAGATAGTTTAAAAACCACTGGTTGGTGAGTTCAACTGGTACACCAAACTGATGCTAGTGGTGTAGATGTCTCAGTGCTACAGAAAAAAGCTGTTTCTCAGGGTGATAAAGAGCTGGTTAAAGGGGTTGTGCACATGCCAGGGCAAAGCCTGGTGATTACAGTTAGAGTGTCTGCAAGAGGAAAATTGACTTTTTGGATGCAGAGGCAGGAAGAAGCTGCAGTACAAGTAACACATCAAACTGTCCAGGAATGATTGTCCAAACAGAGGCTCCAGAGCCTTGGCTGGTTTGGATTAGTTCAGCAAGCATCAGACTCTTCCTAAGGCAACCACATTGTGCAAGCTCAGAGAAGGAGCTGGGCAAGTTATAAGCATGCACACAATGGTGAGGTTGCTTCAGCTGAAGGGTAATTACTTGTTGAGCAATCATAATCCAACTCATTTGATCTCATGGCTGTAGCAGAGAGAGAGAGAGGTTTGCATTCATCTAAGCCACCTGTTTTCCTTAAGTAGGTACAACTCTGGGCTACACAGGTGGAAACAGCCTTTGGAAGAACAGGTTGCTGGCCTGGATAGATGACAAAGAGCTGCAGATTAATGAGGGATGAGCAACGATAGACCTTTTTTTTTTTTTTTAAAGATGAATTTTGTACTCTTGTGACATCATAGTGGGAATATATTTGGCTCAGTTAAGGCTGGAGAGATGATTGCAGTGACTGAGTTACAGAGGCTTAATGAATTACTGCTCGTCAGCTGAGCTGTGGTAGCTGCCTGTGCTGCTGGACACACACAGCACATTGCATTAGCTGATTTGGCTGCTTTGAGGCACAGTGAGGCATAATGTGGTTATCCAGAGCAGAAAGTGGCCTGAATCCATAGCCTAAAACCCCTTTGTTTTTGAAAAAACACCTAGTCATGTTCACTGGCTCCAGTGGGATGGCTTTAACAGCTCGTGTGGCTCCAGAGCACAGTGATCCCCAAGCTCACAGGAGGAGTGAGGGTGGTTCTGAGCTCAGAGAGGCTCAGTCCTGTTCCAGCCAGGCTCTCACCCCTATGGACAGCACAGCCCCAAGCTCTGCACCACAAGTGATTTGTTACTGACTCAGGAGGGAGGAATCATAGGAATGCTTTAGCAGCACAAAGCTGGGAGGTCTGAAGGAGGTCAGGGAGGAGAACAGCAGCTCTGCAATGGGAAAGCACTGGAGCTGTTCTGCTCCAGTGCTCCAGCCCCGAGGTGATCTGGCTGGAAGCAGATGAAAGGCAGCTGGCAGGCATGGTGAATCACTCCTGTTGGGAGCCTTCCCTCTTTCAGCAGGGACTGTAGCCAAGAGCTGAAGTGACTCAGGATAGCAGCATGGGCAGATGATGCAGCAGAGGATGGCACAGCTCTGATCAGTGCCTGTCATGGGGCCAGGCCATGTCAGGTCCAGCAGCACCCCTGGGGCAGGAGAACTGCAGCACCATTCTTGGTGGGGCTGCCATTGCCAATGCTGTTGAGACTTTCTGGCTATCTTTTCTGCCTCCTAAAGCTTAATTTTCTCTTCCCTAGAGAGGAACAGGAGCTTCTAGAAAACCTGCCTTTTTAGCTGCCTTCAGCCCTACCCTGCCAATGCAGAGTGCTGAAGGAGGGAAGATGTAGAAGGGAGAGAAGAGCAAGACTGAGAAAATGAAGCACAAGAAGGAGCAGGACTGACAGGGGAGAGCACAGGGGGCAGGGGGATGTGTTGGGGTCCATGGCACTCAGCCCTGGAATCAGGTGGTGATGCAGAAAGGAGTGAGAGGAGGGGTGGGGAGGGAGAGGAAAGCACACATCCAGCAGCAGGGACAAGCAGGGACATGGCTGTAGCTACGAGGCACTGGAGTCTGATCAGGCAATCCAGCCTGGAGAAGCTGTGCCCAGAGTTTCCTCTCCTCCAGGTGCCATGCACACAGGCTGTGGCTTACAGCTCACAGGGCCACCATGAGGGGATGCAAGCACAGATGGGGGCTTGGCTGCTTTTTGTGTGATCTCTCCTGGGGGCTCCTGGTTTGACACGGCCTGCAAAAATGCTCAGCAACTCCTTGCACCTTTATAGTGGTCTGGACAAAATTTACAGCAAGAAAAAGAGGCCCAGGAAAAGCTGTTTGCATGGTAGGTCTACACAAAGAACACTTAATCCTGGGCTTTGCTACCTGTCACAGTGCATTACACTCCCCTGCAGCTGACCCCCACCGTGGAGCAGAGCTGCTTCCCCCAGCAGCAGGGCTGCAGTCACAGATCTGTGTTTGTGTTCAGGAGGGCTCTTTCCAAGGCATCAGACAAATGGGGAGCTCTGGGAGATGGGGCTGAGAGTAGGCAACTGTCAAACCCTTTTATAGAAGGTCCCACAGGAATTTGTTTTCCTCCTATTTTTAAGTTGAAAAGGATCGAGTTTCACTGCAGGAAATGGTTGTTCTCCTCCTCCCTCCCACACACCTTTAATTTTTTTCTACAGCATGTTGGAAGAGCAGGCTGCTGTCTGCCTCAGGTTTCCAAGAATCAGGCAAACTGGAAGCAAAGCACTTGTTATCTGCAGCCAAGGAAGCAAAGGGAGAAAGGCTGGAGAAGAGGTGTTCTTGCCTGCAAATGTTCAGAGCCTCAGGGTGTCTTTATTGGTGAGATACACCGTTCCCCATCCCTTTTAATCAGGTTGAGATTGTAATCAGGGTTTCAGAAGAGGTTTCTGTGAAGTCCCTAGAGAAAAACCATACCCGTATTCATTGAAGCTGTCCTGTTTCTTGCCCAGTAGAACACTGTCACAGCAAGATCCTGGGGAGGGAGTGCAGTACCCCACCCTCAAGGAATCTCTTCTGCATTGTATCACTTGCAGGGGTGGACATGTGCAACAGAGCTCAAACACAGGCCTAACTCTGCATTCCTGTTAGAAACAAGCACATTCTGTCAGTGCAGTGACCTTAAAATCTCCACATGCCCAGGCTCTGCTAACACCACAGCACAGATCCTGCACCATGTGCAGGTGCAAAATCTGCAAGGGGCTCTGGGCAAGATGCACTTGAGGCACCAGACTCAAACCTGCAGTTCAGGTCCCAGCCTGTCACCGAGGATTGAGAGCAGGGGGCTGGCTAATGAACAACAGCCCGATGGCCACCTTTTGATCCTCAGCATTCACAGCCCGGTGACTGCTCACCCACTCCTCCCCCATCCTCCAGATACTGATCAATTCTGCTCACCAGGCACAGCCACCCTTCCCTCACCTGCTCCAGCTCATTTCTCCTGTTTCCCTTCAGTGACAGAACAGACAATGCCTCCTTTATAGGTGCTTCCACATGCCTGGTGGAAAACCTATCGAGACTAGCACAGTTATATCAATGATCTCCTGTTTATTATTCCTCCTGGCATGGGATTTGCCATTACCTCTCCAGCACAGGCAGTATTTTCCATTCATCTTGTCTCAGCGAGTTGTTTGCTCGTTTGCAGCAGGGGGCTTCAGAAGAGACAAAGCTACAATTGATGGGAAACATAAGATCAGGCTGCTGCCAAAAGGGGGTTTCCTCAGGGATATCCACAGCCTTAGAAATAGTTACTACAGTCTCAACAGTGGTTGTGCACACCTGTTAAAAAAGCTTTGCCTTTGGACCTTTCTTTCTGATGACCTTTGTTGGCCACCTGTTACTCAAACACTTTTTGAGTTCACATCCTTCCAATACAATCAGTATTGGGTAAATAACTCCTCCTCACCCCACTGAAGCCAGTGACTTACTCTAGAGTGTGCCAGAAAAGGACAACCCCTCAAATCTCAGGGCCTGATACGTGTTTCTGGCCTGCAGAGTGATGTTAGTGTGGTTTCAAGGAAAGTCCATCAGAGACTCATCTGCAGACCTGTTCCAAGAAAATTTAAGTAGATATTTGCTCTCCTCACTTCTGTCAGAATGGCACAGAATAACCAATTACATGCATTTCCCAGGCATCTCAAAATACAAAAGGGCATTTCAAATCTAAAAATCTAACCAAGTTCTTGGGTTTTGCTCTTGTACAGAGATTCAGAAACACCCTCTCTGTTCATGCTAACATTGTTCTGGCAAACATGGCCACTGCCCTAGACCTGGGTGTTTCCATGGACATAAAACTTGAATGGGGCTGAATCTTTCAGTTTTCAGTAAGTCAAATGTCACAATGAGAGTTGCAGTAGTAAAGTTGCTGATATAACCAGCCTTCTGCAAAATACTTTGGACTAGAAGATTTCTGCTATTATTAGAGCCACAATACTTTCCCTTTCCAGTCACAAAGGGGCAAGTAGGATGCTTTGCTCTAAAGTGTATATGGTGGAAACTTGGAAAAAGTGAAAACTGAGCAAGACACAGAGGACAAACTAAGGAGATCAGATTTGAATTTGCAAAACAAACCCAGCTGGAAGAGGGAAGATGTGAGAGCAGACAAAGAGTGAGAGTTCAGCTGGGGAACAGACCACAGCTATCCTGGAGGAAGAAAGAACTTTTCCAGCCCTCCCTTCCCAACACTTTCACTGCAAAGCCTCACAGATTCTGACCTAGAACTGCCCTCTTCCTCCTCCACTCCTGCATGGACTGGCTGTCTGGAACATTATCTCAGTACAGCTCACATCCCACTGGGTTCTCTCTGCCTGCACCTCCCAGGCTCTGGTAATAGATACCTCTGAGTCAGAAGATGAAACCACCACGTTCTGGTTATTTTTCGCAATATTTAGTTCCTTCCTTTTTGTTCACCTTTAGGAGCCAGTAGTGGGTCCTGGACACAAATCACCCAGCCTGGGTGGAGCCCTCACCAAGAGAGAAAGACCAAGGTCATTTTTCTTCAGACACTGCAAGTCCTGGACTCTCATTAGTAGAACAATATTGCTGCCTCAGTCATGCTGGTAAACCCACACACAATCAAGAGCTGCTTGGCAAGATTCACATTCCACAAGCACAGGGTGAGTCCCTGCACCCTACAAAAAAGCTGGAAGAGTGCTGCAGGTAAGCCCTTCATATTTCACATGGGCCTTCCACAGAAATGTGGGCAGAGCCAGGTACAGCCCAGCAGCCAGGGGCTACCCCCACTTCAGTGGGCCAGGAAAACCATGCACATATGGAAAGAGGCCCTGGGAAAAAGGTGAAGAATTTAGCAAGTTAGAGAAGAGAAACAAGAAATGCTGCTGCTGGCTAAGCATCTTCATTCAGAAGTTATTTGTAAATACAGCTCCTGCTCCTACTGTGTTTTTGCCCCTTGGCATTACAGAGGAGCTATAAATCCAGGTACTGATTATGCCAAAGTCTGGGGAAGGTGCTGTAGCCTGACTTAAAATATGGGCTGGCACCTCTGCTATGCAGAATAAGAAAAGCCTCATCTTTTCCTCCACACAGGTCTCAACATTTCAAGCCAGACAGGGAACAATGCCCACAGACCTTTTTATTGTCAGGAGAGACTGGCAGGGCCTCATTTACAGCCCCAGAATATCTTTCCATGAACACTTCCAGCATGCAAGCCACAAAAGAACATTTTCATCCTTGGAACACCGCTGTGGCAGGAGATTGTCCCAAGGAGGAATGTCCAGGCTTGGCTCACAGCACTGTCCAACCCTGAGCAAAGTTTGTTTTTCTTGCAGGAGAAGGTAGGCAGTGAGGGGCTAGATCCTCTTTCCAGTTCAACCTTCAGAGCATCCACACAGTTCAGTGTTGCTTGAACCAAATGCCAGCCTTGCAGGAGGAATGGGATCCCTATGGGATTTGTCCAGGCACTTTGGAGCAATTCAGAAGGTTACCACCATGAGCAAGAACATACCTGTAAAAGCCATGGGCAGAAAAATGGGCTTTTGTGTGTCTGTGCGCGTGCAGTAGGTTCACACTGATAATGCTGTCTGGATTTGCAACTGTCTAGACAATGGGAAAATTAGCATCATGAAACTGGATAGTTTTGTGAAATACCCAGCCAAATATCTGGGAAATATTTGTGTAATGGCTCTCCTCAGAGGGAGATATGAGCCTGTCCATTAGAGATGCAGCTCTTTTGTCTTGCATTCTGGTGAGGGATGGAGGGGTTTTACTGAGTCCACAGAGCCTCATCTGCCATGGTTTCCAGCCAGACACCGGTGCTACTGTGGAGGAAAATAAGCCCACAGCACAACCATGGCAAATGAGCTTTCTGTAGGCTGGAGCTGCTGCTTTTCTGGCATAGAAAATAGGGAATTTCATCCTCAGAGCTAGGGGCTAGGACTGTATGAACAGTGGTTTACCTCTGGAGACAAACAACTAGAAGCCAGTGTCTCCCCAGCCTGTTTTACAGCCTGCAGTTAAATCAAAAGGATTTCTGCAGGGTAAGAGCTCACAGAGAGCAAAAAAAAAAAAAAAAACCCTCATTCTGAGCCTCTTGCCTGGAGCCCCAGGGGCACAGGGCTTAGAGATGCACAGGGATCTCTCCTCCTCTCACCCTGGACAAGATGCAGCAGCCAGGATTGTGCTCACAGCTGAGCTGGGAAGGGCTTTGTCTCCATGGCCACTCTTCCACCGAGCTGTAAGACCCAGTACAGTGACACACCTGATGCAGAGCAGCACCATAAGAGACAACCTGGATGCAGAAGCTAGGCCAGAAGCAGAACAGGTAAATACAATCTAGTGCTCAGCTGGTTTGCAATACTTGGGGTGAGCTCAGTGGTCCCAAAGTGTTGTACTTTGATTAGCCCTATATGCTCAGGATTTTAAAGAAGAAGGCAGTTTTGCTCTTGAGATAGTGCAGAATCAGTTCAGAGAAATAAAAGCCTCTGTTCCCCCATTTTATGTCAGAGGTAATAACCCTTCATTTCCTATTGAAAGAATTTCCTACCTGTGACAAAATAACAACACCATAAAGTTAGCATTTTGTGCTGCAGATTCTGTTGTTTGACTTCACTGAACTATTTCCTTGCCCCCATCCATCACAACCCTGACTGGATAATTCCACCCCCCCTCCAGTTTTTGTAGAAGTAATCTTTTGAGTTTTGTGAAGTTGATCTTGGCTCATGGCACACATCCCACATCTGTTTTCCTAGGCCTTACCGTTTGACTCAGAATGATTGCATTTTAACTTCATCCCCCCACTGCTACCGTCAAGTGTAAAACCCAAACTAAGCACTCCCACCACCCCCAGGGCATACCTGATGTCTGGGGAGGCACATGTCCCCTCACCTCCTGGTACTGAATAGTGAGAGGTTACTGGAGGAACGCTGACTGCTTATTTATTATTCTTGAAGATGATACGGTGTGAGCTGACAGCATAGGTTAAATGCAATTATTCTGTATGAGCCAGTTTTCAAAGCTCTCTTTTTGGTTCCTATCCAAGATCCTTAAAAGCACATCATTAAGGATAAGCATGCACACAGAGCAGTGGGATGTGACATGTTCTTGAACTTGGTTAAAGGTTTTGCTACCTTTTGAAATGGAGAGAAACTGCCCATCCCTTTTCTTGGGCAAACTGCCATGCACTTCCAGGAGACTTTGGACCAAAGACCTCACTGCTGCATGTCCAAGGTGCCTTGGCAGAACCATCCCCAGGTACTGCAAGACACAAACTTTCAGGTGGAAAATACTTGCTGAAAAGCTTGTTCTCTCAAGATGCAGACTTTCCCAAGTTGAAACTTTGAAAGCTCCTCATTCTCTTTGAAACCAGAAGCTCTTGGCTTCTTAGCACCTTGCTGAATTTCAACAGGGGTGATTGGAAGAGAAAAATGCTGAGTTCAGTAAGGCAACATGTACATTTGAGATAGGATATGGTCAGGCAAGAGCACATCTGTTGGGCACGTAGTCAGAAAATCTCTGCTGGCCCTCTGCTGATTCATGACCTTCAGTTAAATTTGGTTAGATGTGTCTGGGCTGGATATGCTGCCTACCATTCTGCATCTGGTAATAGAGTTAATAAATACTTCTTTCAGCATCATCCTTCCTGTGGTATTTTGCTCAGTCCAATTCTGCTACTAGGCAGAACTCAGAAATGCAGGAATCTGCCAGTTAGAGGGGAGGTGTTTATCCCAAGTGCAAAACAGTAAATCCAACAGGAAACATGAAGGCCGTGGGTTAACAGCAACTCCATGCCAGAATACCCCCCTTTTCCCAGCTCTGAGCACTGCAGAGTTATGACCATCTCTATTTGGTTAATCCAAGAACAGGATGGTTACAGAGCTGAAATGGGGACACATTTAAAAAAAAAAAAAAAAGGAACTGAGGAGATATTTTCAATGCTGCTAGTTGGTAATCATTCTGAAGAATGAAAAATAAGGGAAATACCTTTCACAGGAGCACATCACTATGATTTGGAAAAAAGGTAAGGTTTTAAAACTCCTGCACAGCTCTCTGGTTGCAATTAGGAAATGTTAGCTCAGTCAGGCATGGAGTGCTTCCTTGCCAATGTCCGAGTCTTGTTTTGTCTCTGATAACTCCACATTCTGCTTTTAAGAGACAGCTCATGTTGGATGTTACTGTGTCAATATATAAGGCTAAATTCTGTCCTGGCATATTCTGATCCTTGGAGATAAAAAAAAAAAAAGAGGGGGCTGATTTTTTTACTGGTGGACTTACTGAAGATGTTAATTCTTGTGTTTGAGGTGCACATTTTAAGCCATGTGACTTTTGCCATCGTTCTTCACAATGATCTAAAATGCTACACTGGAAACAAAGTTTGAAAGCTGGGCTAGGAACAGGGGTCCATCTTTCTTGTTTGCATCCTTGGAGTCCTTCTCTGGGCTGCTGGGCTTGCTCTGAGTTCTCCAGCCCACTGCAAGGTGTAATGGGAGTGTAAGGAACTGTGTTAGTTCCTCACAGCTCCTCACTCCATAAGAAAGCCCAGGGTGGAATGCAAGCATTCCTGTCAGAACATGGAAAACTATCAGACAGAACAGTTGCATTTGAACATACCCCTCTAGACACATTTTGGCCAGGGCAGGGAGGAGTTTGGAGAGATGGGCTGATGTTTGGATGCATTTTAGTGCAGCATAACACATCAGGCCTCCCTGGAAGCAAGCCCTCCTCGCCTCACCTGGTCCAGAGCTCCTTGTCCCCTTGGAGCTGGTGTCCCTTGGAGTCAGGAGAGCTCCAAGGCACACTGCTGCTCTTATAGATTGTGATGCTCCATCTTACTCATTCCCTTGAACTTCCTATAGTCCCTCCTTTTCCCCTCACACAAAATAAAGGTCCTAGAGAATGTAAGTGCATCTTGGAACAACTAAAACAATCTAAGACTTTGTAAAAATTGGGTCCAAAGTGAGAGGAAGACATTTACAATGATCACCTGAGCACAGCACTACAAAAAATACCAAAAGCAAGAGAGTTGAACATTGCTTTTTTTAAACTACTGATGGGCTGCATTAACCACAAAGGAAACCCAAGGAGAGCTCGTGTCTGGAAGCAATAAAACATTTGCATAACAAGCACTGTGCATTCAGTTCTAACAGGAGGTGCTTGGGACCTCCTTGGTCAATGGCAGTGCAAACCCAGAAGTTCTCTCCCTAAAGAGGCTTGGAAGCACTTCCTCAGGGCAGTGTCCCACCACAGGCACCATCTCACCTTTCACACAGTCACCCCAATTTCCAGGTGACCCCTGCAATTCATGATAACCATTTTTGCATACCAGAAGCAGATAAACAGCAGACATTCATATGATCCAAAGAACTAGAGAAAAGGTTTAACTTCCTAACTCTGTGCTGGAATTAGGGCACACAAGTGCCCTACAACCACCGAGCACAGAGCAACATCACAGGCTGAAAGCTGCAGATCTGCAGTGATAGAAATGTGCTGGAGTAGCAAACCCAGTCCTGCTCTCTGCACTAGCCCAGAGGTTGCCAGCACCACTCCACCACTGTACAGTGTATCCCTCCCACGTGCTGAGGTTGCAATAAATCCCAACTATTCTCCACTGCAGGCATCACTCAGTGCTGATGGCTAGACCCAGAGAATTTAAACAAAGCCACACTCATTTATCCACTGTCTCACCCCTTTTTTGCTTCAGAGGAGGACATGACTAAGAATGGATACATCAGTGCAGTGACAAGATCATCCAAAGCCTCATCCTCACATGCTGTTACCACGTGTCACATCAGGGCACAAACTTTCCCCTTTAACATAAGTAATATAAGGGCCTGTGTGTTTTGGAGCAAGGGGAATGTGGCTGAGCTTCTTCCTTTGCTGACACACCACAGGGCTAAGCTGCTGTGGCAGCCACCAGAAGGAACAAATGTAAAGTCAAAGGCATTACAATCTAAGGGAGGGCTGGAGAAACCCAAACTGAGATGTCATAAAAATGTAAGCCAGAATTCATTACCCTTGTAACCAAAAAGAAACTATTGATATGCCAGTTTCCACCATAAACAGCTATAGTTGGAGGTCTGAGTTTATAAAACATTGATTGACTTACCATATGTTGCACTGGATGGTGTTGGTCGGAAGTCCACAAAGGATCTCTTAGACAGCAATTTCTCCTGTTGAGACAAAAACTCAGAGGTAAAAACTGCCTTGCCAAGCCCAGAAGATAAGCACAAAGACACATTGTTTTAAATCACAGGAGAGCAGAGCGTGCTGGAACAAAGCAAATACAGACTCTTGGGGTGTTTAGACTACAGCCTGTCTGCCTTTTTCCAAGTTGGGTTGAATGAAAAAACAATTTACAGCGAGTTCAGGATTACTGCAATCATGCCAGAGAGTCCCAGCTGCACAGAGCATTGTTTAATCTGGGACAGCAGCTCATTTACAGGTAAAGCTTCCAGGTGTTCACAAGGCAGTGTGGTAGGGAGGAGCTGGCTCCCAACTGGCCTCAATCCTGTTTTCCCCCATCTCCTCTGTGGATGCCCAAGCCCCTTGCAAATGGGTCCCACTGCATTTTCTGCCTTTATCCAGTATAGCTTTATCCCTGAAGATATGGTGGGGATGGGCATGGTCAGCAGGAGATATCCCAGGTTTTCCTTTCTCTGCCAGGGATTTGCTTAGTTCCCGTGCCCTGAGCACCTTATTCACCACAGAAGTAGGTCTAATATCCAGGTTTTAAACTTGGATTTCCCTGGACTAGAATTGATTGGTGGAGGTATGTAAGAAGTATGGAAAAACAGTTCAGACACTACAGATTCTCCATGCTGATTGCCAAACTGTTTCTGTTGCCTTTGTCACTGAGGACTCCAGAGCAGGTCCAGTTTGAAGAAGGGGAGATCCAAGGTTGGCCATGAAGCTGGGAAAATGGATTATGGCACAAACTTTCTCACTGTGCACAGTGATGGAGGTGAACAGAGACTCTCAGGAATTAGGCTGAATTCTCCTTTCCCAAAGATTTTGATCACTCTGAGACATATCCTCAGGATATTTGCCAAGCTTTTTAAAACAAACATGGGGAAGCTCCTTGAGGCAGGACCCACAACTTCCCAGCTCCTGAAGGTCTCAACCCAGCAGTTAAAAGGCAGGAGGGGGGCAAACAGCAGTTGCTTTGTGTGGCATGGAGGGCTGAGGAAATTTGAAAGACAAATTATTCAAAATGAAAAGCAGTGCAAAAACAGATTAGGAAACTACTGTGCCATGACTATTAATGAAGCGATAGAAAATATCAATCACTCCCTGGCCTCTGAAGCTTGCTGTGAGAGAAGAATTAGGAGATTTTATGTTCCAAGTACCAGGAAACCACAGGGCCCTGGTGCCTAGTTTTCAAAAGAACACTGAATCACAGGGAGGAAAGCAGAGTGCTGCAAAGAGCCAAGGGCAGAGTTTAAAAATAGCAGCTTTCAGTTTTGCTGCTTTTTTCTTCTTCTTAAGTGCCTGGATATAGGATCATGTCAGAGGGTGGATAAAGAGAGCAGACCAACCCCTGTGGAGAGAGAAGTGTTCCTGAATGAAGTACTGCCAGTTGGGGGTTGTGGGCTGCTCATTTTGCACTCCAGCTCTCCCCCTCAAAGGAACCAGTCTCTCCTGATCCTCCTGTCTGCCCAGCACAAGAGAAGGACACGGTGGGAGTGGGGACTGGGGAGCTTTTCAAGCCCATCAGTGTGTGCAGAAGCTGGTGCAAGTGGGCAAAGCTAGGGGCTGAATGTGTGATCCAGCCAGAACTATCCCCTTCTGGACACATGCGGGGCCAATTTTCCATGGCAATGAGGACACTTGAAATGCTGTGCAAGGAATGGGATTTACTGAGATGTTTGTGCTGATGCTTTGGGTCTGTGGGCAGGGAGAAATCATGTCTGGCTGCTGTACACTGGCAAATGTGTTAAACCAAGAGAAAGGATATCTGGCTTCTGATACTGCTCAAATTTCTCCAGCCCTCAGACTCTCTACTACGCACCTCTTGAAATACCACTAGGCCAAAGTCACAGCACCTACCAAAGCAACCACGTGGAGAAGCTGAGTGTTGGTACTTTAGACAGGCAGAGGAGACAGATAAGTATCTCCTGAAATGGACAGTAAAGTTTTTAGTCATGCAGTGGGGTAACAGTGATGGTTTTAATGCAGAAATGGGCAGATACTGCAGAAAGAAATGAAATCTCATCCAAATAGATTGAAAAACAGATATGTCTTTAGGTAGCTGAGCTTGGAAGACAAAGCTCTGTGCTTGCAGAGAGGCAGGATGCCCCCGTGGGCCTTTGCTTTGTCTGTGAAAAGAGAAGAAAGGCACAGCTGATGCTCTGGATAAGGCTGTCTGCATCTGCCTCTCCAGGGAAGTCTGCTGTGTCTTATGACTCACTGCTCAGAGGATGCTCTCAAATCTATAGAGGAATAATTCGTGTAATAAGGGCAGCAAGTGCAGGCAGCCACATAAAATCCCTTTTCCCAATTAAGCAAGCAGAAACACAAACCCTTTTCCCCAGCCTTCTCAGGGACAAAACAAGCAAGTTTTTCACTGCAATAAACTATGATTGAAATGGAAGGTGGAGGAAGAGAAATACTGGCTCTGTCACTTGGTTAATAAGAGTACACAAATCACTTAAACTGCTACCAGTGCATTGTGAGATTGAATCATGGCAAGTTCAGTTTCTCTTGTCACCAGCAAGGACTTCCAGGCTCTAGAGTGGACAACAACCAACATTCACAAAAAGCTGAGTACAGTTTAAAAGCAAAAACCTTGCATGGATAATTATGCTGACCAAGTCCTAAAGGAACATTTACAAATATGCAGAAAAATCCCAAACATCTGGAATCTGAAGTATTTCCTTGTAAAGGAGCTTCCACTGGAATGTCATCTGTTCTTGCTATTAGTTGAGATAAGCTGCTGACACAACCAACTGGACCCCAGTGACCTGCATGGCACAGAGCTCTTCATTCCTGTGGCTCATGAAAGAACCCAGTAGTGCCACAGTGCCACAGGCACAATCACATGGCAATGTGATTGCCATGTCACATGCACAGATTGTTAAGCAGACAACCTCCTGCTTTCACGGAGATAAGGAGCCCCACGTGTCCTAGAGATGCTCCAAGAGACACCCAAAGTTACTTGCTCCTGCTGTCCTTCAAAAGAACCAAGCCAGGATGCATTAGGAGCAAATCCAGTGGTGCAGTGTCCTGCCCTCTGAGCAGACCTGAAAGCTTTTAATATGTGGGGAAATCTTTAAAGCACAAACTCAGATCCAGTTCATCCACTGCTTCCCTCAGCTTTGCAGGTACAAAAATCTCCTTCAGTCCAGCTGGCCTGGGATTTTCCCTTGCTCAGCTTTCAGTGGAGATCAGTCTGACTGCTGACAGAATGTAGTGTACAGTGTAGAAATGCCCTGTAATGCAGCCCTAATGGTAGAAGAGCCCTCACCAAATTGCCACTCCAGGGACTTTCTTGTAATTTCTGCACCTATAAAAGACTGCCTGGGACATGGCAAAACTGTCTTCCCAATACAGGGGGGCAATTCAGAACAGGAGCAGGACTCCATACAATATTCCCCTCTTTTAAATGTAGATATTGCAGCAGATTGGAAAAACAGGTGGCTTTTCCTCTGAGAATATATACCAGGGAGCATTCTAACAAGCAGGGCCAAGATGAATTAACCTGAACTACACTAAACTTACTGTAAAGTACAGGAAACATGAAGCACTGCATTTTCTCATTTGTGGCTTGGAAGCCAAATTTGCCATTGAGCTTCTTGTGGAGGGCAGTAGGAGAGGGCTCAAAGCAACACACTGCTGCATCTTCATCTACCACTGCACCCTCCCAGCACAGATCCCTGGACTTCCTTTACTTTTTAGCCCTCAGCAGTTGTGAAGTACCAACAAATACACATACTCAAGCCTGGGGAGTTTTCTGTTTTTCATCTGGAAGATTTCAAAAGGTTTCACAAGGGCCAAAAGGAAAAGGCATTTGGATGTTTCCTAGACAAAACCTTGTTGTTTCCATTCTGCAGGAAGAGCTGACACTTTAAAAGACAACCAACCAACCAACCACAGGCATTGAGGAATGGTGCAAGACGTCTTTGAGTTTGTCTTTGCCAATGCTTTGACCTCTCCACAGCGACCAGACAGAGCTTGCTGAAAAGTTCTCAATACTTGGAAAAATAGTGGCACCACTCTATCATCTCTCATCCAAAGCAATGCATGAACACATTGTACTGCTGGAACAATTCTGGCCCTTGGCTGCATTTTGGGGCTATAAACACAGACAGCAATGGAGGGGCACATGAGAAGAGTAGAGGAAAGCTGCTGGTAATGATGGAGAGTATTTTTTAACAGTGTGGCTGTACAAGGAACAAGCCAGGCACAGGGAACACTGCATCATGCTCATGTGTTCCAGGTATACCCTGGATTGAAATCCTGATGGATTTCTGTACTCCTTAGTCCTGGCTGCAGAGTAGGGTTTCCTTGGGGTTTTAGAGACCAGCAATATAAAGCTATTTCTGAGAGAATGACACTGTTAAGATACATGGTGATACAGCAGCAAAACCCAGAGTCTCTGCACAACTAGAAATATCATAGTTTTCCAAGTGTTATGTCCCTTTATGGAGAGGATGTGGCTGTGGACATGCACTTTGTTATCATAACAAAAAAAAAGCCACCAGCATCTCCTGACACCTCCAGTGCAAGCATTTGTGGTAACCCAATAATTTGTAAGCAATTAGGGCATGGCATGTATGTTTAGAAATCCTTAAGCAGAAAGGAAAAAAGTCTTCCAAGGAAGTGGCACTTATATCTTCCTTGCAGCTTCTCTGTGTATTTGCATTACAACCAAGGACTAATCTTAAATAGCCTGAGTGTTCTAACCAGGGATCCTCCATAAAAAATCCTACTGAAGTTACAGAATTTTCTAGGAGTTCAGGTTGCATCAGACTCCTGGTACCAAACTGCCACCTCTCTGGCACCTTCTGTGACAAATATAAGGAAATACAGAAGAACTGAACATCTCAAATTTCCTTTCTCTGCATAGAGAGCGCTGCCTAAGACATTTAAAATACCTTTATCAAAGAACAAAGCTCCAGTAGAACCTTGTTAAGAACAAATTTTCATTGAGTGCAAAGACATGGATGTCCAGCAGTGAAAGTCAGTTCAGGCATGTATTGACACAGGAGAATTCTCACATCACAGCCTGGTCCCAGAATAACCAGCAGCAAAATCCTTTTTGTAACAGACCCAGTGGTTTGGATCATATTAATGCCAGCAGACACTTGACCTGGCTGTCTTGCCAGCTCCCAGGTTCATGCTTTCCTCCTTTGTTCATTAGATATTTGAAGCAACAATATCTAATTCCTCGCCTGTTTTCAAGGAAGAAAAAATCCCCTTGAAAAGCTTTCTCTGTTCTCTTCCCAGTTATACTTCCAGGTGGTTTTTGCCTTTGCATTGCTAGTCCTGTGCAAATCCAGGTCAACTCTGAAAATAAACCCCTAGCATTTAAAAAACCCTCCACTCTGATTTTAGATGGAATTTTGAACCTTTCCAAAGAAATTCTTGTGACAGGCCATGGAGATTCTACAAATCCTCCTGTTTCTAGCACTGGATTGGATGAGAAGCTGAAGCATAAATTTGCCAGGTGATATAAACTGTGTTTTCCACATATTATGCATTCAGATTAGTTCTCTGCTAACAACAACTCAGCAGCAGTAAAACTGGCTATAAAACTCCATCATCAGGTATTCTGGAAGCCAAATCTCTGAGGTCTTAAAATGACTGCCTATTGCCCAGGCCTACAGAGCAAGACCAAATTACTGCAAGGAGCTCACTTCATTATCCCCGCACTGGCTGAGCTGGACCAGCATTAAGGCCCCAGTGTCAGGCACTACAAGGCAGTCCCTGCTCTTGGGAGTTTGAGATCTAAACCAGACAAAGCAGAGAATAGTCCTGAATTGCCTTTTCCTAAGCTGGAATATTTCAGATGAATAAAGCTGCAGGTTTTGGCAGGCAGTATCCAGCTCCGAACAATTTGCTTTGTATCCAGACTGCTTAAAAGATACCAGGGTGAATTCTTCCCATTGATTTTATTTTGGGAACAGTCCCAGGTCTTTGATTTAACTCCATTTTTTGATTGCACATTATAACTCTGCCAAACAAATATCCATCCAAAGGAACAGCACTACCTCTAGCAGACCCTTTGGGACCTACACTAATGTCAGTGGAGCTCAGGCACCTTTTGTTCTTGTTTCTCCTCCAGAACCACGTGGCCACCATGATCCAAATGGGAAACAACACTTTATGTGCACTCAGGAGCAAGGCTGGGGTACCACAGTTTTGACATGACATCAACACAGCCCACGCCTGTACTCCTGACAGGGCTGGAGCCCGTGAGCCTCCCCCAGGAACACAAAACAGTTTCTCAAGGCTCATTTCTGCCTCAGTTTTACTGAGGAATTGTCCTGCTGCACTTCAGCTGGAACAATATTTTAAGCAAATAGTGATGACTGGAGAGGCAAGTTAAGGGAAGGCATCTAGTAGCTGGAAATCAGGTCCATTACGCTGTATTAAATATTAAGCTCAGTGTTGTAAGCCAGACAATTGCATACTGAATTAATAATGTTATTTATTCCATTTAGTGGATTATGGAGGACACTTAATCATTGTGGCATTTTAAATCAGAGCTGGCATCAACAGCTCAGCTCTAAGAGTATTATATGGAGACACAGAGATGGATTGAGTAGCTGGAGGTGAAGAGAGTGTGAATGTGTGAAATACAGCAGGTTTGGTAATAATAAAGTTATATGGCCTTGATTGTTCATTTGGATACTAATGCTCCAGCAACACCTAAGAAAGCATAAGTCCCCAAAAATAAGCTTGAGCTGGAGCTTCTATAATATCTGAAGGAACTTCTCTTCTTTTTGTAAAAGAGTTACAAATTTTCAAGCAAAACCCAAAAGTATCTGCTCAGTCAAAACATGAAAATGTCATGGGAAATTCTGAAGTTTTTTTCTGGCAAAATGTAGATAAAATAATAAAAATATCTGAAGATGAAAAAAAATATTGATACAGCTGTCTTAAAGCAGTATAATTTTTTTTTTAACCCAGAGTGATCAATTATTTTTTCCAGACTTCAACACTGAAAATCAAATACATTTTTGCAGGAAGTTTCAGCTGTAGGAATCCTACCTTTTGAAATACAGAGATTAAAATATTCAAAAGGTCCAAGGTATCTCACCTCTCATTATTCTTTCATTTGTTATTTCCTAATTTTGGGCTCTCTGATTGCCTTCTTTTTTAGCCATATGAAGAAATGGCTCCCCAGCCTCATGCAAGAATCCACATTTTTCCCAATCACTCAGCAGGAACACCCTATCTATCACTCCTTAGGCACATTTCTCAACCTGAATCACCTCCAATTGCTATGCGTTCTAAAATTCAGTCTGGAGAAAGAAATAACTCCTCTGCCATTTCCTGCAGCTCTGATTTTTGTGCCTTTCATGGAACAATTTCATTGACTTCACAGGAGCCTAGCTGGATTTACACCTGTACAAAAATGAGGCAAGAAAGCCTGACCCTTGGTGTGGAATATCAGGTTCATAAATGCGTTCTGTATCTCCAAGAATCTCACCATTTACAAAGGTGAACAGCTGTTGCTATAAATCAGACAGTCTGAACTGGCCATTAGAACTTCATCCAGATGATCCATTTAAAATATACAAAGGCAACGTTTTGGAAATAAAAATCTACCCTCATGTCCTCAGGGACACCTTCTGTTAGAGAAAAATCTCATAATTCAAGGCTAAAATTAGTTCAGTTTAATGCTGTTTCAGGAGAGCCATGATACTCAAGAGTAACATCACCTTGCAAAGGCCTGTTAGATAACTTAAGGGATTCCAAACATCTGGTAATTTGGTAAATACTGCATTGGAGACATCTAACATCTTTTTCAACTTCTCAGTGGGTGTAACTCTTTGCTGTTAGCTGCAATGGCTGTATCTGGTTCAGTTCCCATCAACCATTTTCTGTTTGAATAGGAAACACTTGCTAAAGTGTGGAAACAGCTGGCAGAGCTGGCTGTGTATGAACAAAACACGCTCTTGTTTCTGACCACAGACTGGCCTTTAAGTTCCAGCTGTGATTGCCAAGGGCTCTTCTTGGCTTTTTGGATGAGACCAGGTCACCCAAGATGTACAAGTTTGCTGTGTTAAGGGCTGATTCTTGGAGCATAAGGCCCACTGTCAGCAGGGATAAAGCTTTGTGTAAGTAAAGGGGAGCAGGATGAGCAGCCCCATTTTATTAGCTGGGGAACAGAGGCACAGGAAGATTAAATTATTGGCCTCTGGACATTTACAGAGAGAGAAAGACTCATGTATCTTTTTCTAATGGAAATATCAACATGCAAGTGTTTTCTACACAGCACTCAGCAAGCAGGACAGGCTGCTGGACTGAGCCTCCTGCTGCTGGGGACAGTGTTCATACAGGTACCTGTGCTCCAGGGTCCCTTTGGCACCCTGGGACACCAGGAACCCACCTCAGCTCCAACTCATCAGTAACTCCCTGATTACACAGTACACGTCTTCTGCTCTCACACGCACCAAGAGGAGGAAATATAGCTAAAATGGTGAGGTGGTTGGTCAGCCCTGCACTGACCACTGAGTGATCACCTGTTCCCAAAGCAGCAGTTTCCTCTGCCTTCACCAGGGCCCTGCTTAGTCCCGAATGGAAAGGTTAAATCATGTATCACTGTTCTGATGGGCTTTGTCATTTGTCTTTCTCAGGGTTCTGGAGAGTTAGGCACAACAAGAACACAAGGAAACCAATGAAACACAGACAGAGCTCTACCCTGAACCCCCAGACAGCCACATGGAGTAACAAGCTCAGCTCCTTTCACTCAATTCCTTACGCTCTTCTGAGACCATGAAAAGGAACTTTATGATATGCTGGAAGGGATGAAGTATTAACTATCAAAAACTAGACTGAAGTAACTGAGAGCCTGCATTATTTTCTCTGTGATGTATACTTATGTAAATTCAAATAAATATGCTTAAATGTAACCTGTCTTCAATTCTAGCAGAGCTTATTAAATCTATTTATGCGAGACAAGCTAGGCTCCATGGAATGCCAGGAACTCCCCTGACATTTGCCTTCCTACTTAATGTGATATTCTATGATTACACATACCAGAGCCTTTCATTCAGGCATTTTAATTTACAAATACTTTTTACATTTCTTAACGCCCCTGTGGACAGGCATTAAAGTCCACTTTATTCAGGAGCAATCAATCCAAGTGCAGCAGGGCAGCCTGTTTTGCTCCAGATCACGCACTGAAATACTAGCAGAGTTTGGAAAACTCCTTCCATGTCACTCAGAAACACAATTTCCATGAAGAGCAGACACATTCTCTTAATGCTGGGCCAAACACTCCGAGCAGAGATGCAGAGGGAAAGCTTAGCAGCAGGCAGGCCATAGGAAGGAGATCAAAACTAACGTCCCCAAAGAGCCACAGTGAGGACAGTGACCACCCCTCCTTTGCCAAGGTCACTCACCAAGCAAGTGCTGCTCTCCGTGGTGTAAATTTGTCAGATATTTCCTCAATTTCTCTGTCCAGAGCCAAGTTACCTGCTAAAGGAGAAGAAGGTATTACTAAATGGCATCACCTCAGTCTTCCTACAGCAACCTGCAAATTTCAATACAGTCCTGACTCCTCAGAGGCCTGGCAACCCGTTGTCTAGGCTCATCTTTTCTTGTTAGCTCTATTATTTCTGGAGCTTTTAATGTCCTTTAATAATGAATTGCTTCTCTGACAGTCTCTGAGATGAGGTCTGGATAAGTCCAATCTTTAAGGCTGGCAGAGCTGAGAGCCTGGTAAGTACCAAGGAGCACAGGTCCCAGTGGGACTCCTACCAGAGCCAGCCACAGGACACCAACTCCTCTTCTACTGGGCCTCCAGGTAGCCTCCATCACCCCCTAAACACTCAGCAAAACTTCAGCTATTAATGGCAGTCCTTAAAAGCAATACCTAAAAGAGAATTCCCTTCAAACCCATTTTCAAACAAAGAACACACAGCCAAGTACCTTCCACGCAGGAGCTCAGCTCCCGAGGACACTTTTGCCTCACACCTGCAGGACACCTGGTGGAGCACGGCTGCCTCTGGCAGGCAGGTGACACTTTCTCTGTCAAACTTTAAGTGAAGTGCAAAAACTCCTCATGGCAGACACTAGAGATATACTGCACATCCAAACCAAGCTCTAACTGTATCTCTTCATGTTCTCTTTGTAAGTGGAGTGTAATTATGCACACAGGGAAGCCCCTGCCCCACACTGGTTAGGAGAACACCTCTGGCTTTGCACTAGAATTACCCAGGAGAGGCGAGTCAAGAGGCCCCTCCTAAGAGGTCAAATTCAGGTAAATGAGCCCCATCTGTGCTGCTTTAGGGCAACAGAGCACCACCAGCCCCCAGGTGTTAGAAACAAACCACCTACTTTGCCTTTGCTTGGGCTTTATGGTGAGAGGGTGACCTGGCTGCAGAAAGGAGAGAAGATAAAACCCAAGGTGCAATTTGCATCTGTAGGAAGAGATCTGGGCTGGAGCAGGGAGAGCTGGGGGATAAACAGCCCGGGGGATAGCTGGGAATGAATTTGCACCAGCATTTTTGTTTGCAGGCCTGTTCCTTGCAATGTTTTAGTAGGATAAGCCCAAAACTGCCATCCCTCCATGTAAATAAAGGGATTTGTCATAAAGCTAGCAGATCCTGCTCTGAAGTAGTTCCCCAGAATATGAAGTGACAATGAGGTGCCTAAGAAAATAACTTTCCCACTGCCTGGGAAAAACCATTCCTAGGATGGTAACTTTCCAGCTGTGATCAATATGGGCTTCAAGAGAAAACAGGGGCCTGACAGACTCTGTGTATGGTCTGCACAAGGAGAACAAAGGCAACAAATAAAACTGAGGTATTTGTAAAAGGTCTGTGTCTTACCCCCAATTATCAGCTTAAAGGTAAGTTCTTGGAATGGTTACAGCCAGCCAGTTGCTCTGTGGGAATCTCATACACATCTGGCAGACAAGGAGCTGTAAACTGGTGCTTGCAGCCTTTGCCCACCCAGGAGATCATTCTGAGAGATCCATGGTGCATCCCCACAAACTCTTCAGGTGCTATTCTCTGGCCGCCCCATTGCTGCAAAAGGTGACTGAGATTTTTTGTTCCAATGCTTTTACAGTTATATTGTGCCCAAAAGGTTGAAGCAGAGAAACATGAGCCTGTGGCCTCCAAAACCCTGGGGCTTCACCAGAGTTTTGCAGTTCATTTACACTGAGTCGGGATTTGCTGCCAGGTTTGAAGCCCCACTGCCTCCCTCTGCTACCCTTCTGGACACACAGATTTCTCCTACAATTTCCTCCATCCTTTCCCATGGGCTTGTGAGAACAAAGAAGCTCATGTTTGACAATTACTCCATGCAGAATCAATAGGTGTGATCACAGAGTCCAGTGATGGAAACCATTTACCTCATGGGTCAGTCCCACTTTTCTGGCCCAGCCTGCCACCTCCCTCTCTTGCTGACTGTAGCAAGTTGGGTAGAAGGTGATTGACAGCTTTTAAGAGCTGTATTCTCACAAAACCAAAATTATGATGGACAGAGAGCAAGCACGCTCATTTCATGAAGAAATACACTGACAGCTCTTCCCCCCTTGTGTCACTTCACGCACTCCAGGGCAATTGCAAGAGCACTGAACATGGACTCATCCATCCAGGGGAAAACAAGGCTTCCTTCAAACCCTCTTTTATTTACTCTAGTCAGCTGTGCAGAGTGTATCAATTCAATCAGCTATTTCCTTAACCATAAAACCAGATGTGCGCCGTCACGGCCCATCTACGGGGACTGAATCCATGCCATTTAGAAATGCAGAATAAAAATAAAAATCCCAAGAAAGCTGAGATATGCTGATGTTTGGAGCTCTCAGTTTCCTAGGTAAATTGCTTTCTTTTGAGTCACATTTATTTTTGTTACCTCCAAAGAAATGCTGTTTTAGCCGCATTTCTTGGAAACAGTGTTGAGATCTAATGGGTTGTTACTGATGTGAATTCTCAGGGTGGAGAATAGAGGGAATGTAGTATTATCTTTGCTTCTGGGCATCAGCAACTTCTGCAAGCAGTGTGGTGCAGTGCATGCCATTGCTTGCTAAGGCAATTAATTACCTTGGTCCCTAATGAGAAGAGCTGTTCAGCTTAAAAAGAACCCCAACACTGGAGCCCTCTGGACTTAGTTTAGCTCTGGACATCTGGGTAGATGTGTGAATTAAGGGAGGCCACATTGCTCAGTTCTCCTCTTTTTCTTCTCAGGCCATGTTCTGTTGTTTTCCTCTGTACTTCTTATGGACTCTACAGCTGAGGCAGGTCACTGCAGCAGTTCCTCCTTGCAGAGTCACCAAGGAAATGTGGTTTGGCTTTTTTCTGCTTTGTGTACTGGGTACACAAAGTCTCCAGGTCAACTATTTCCCAAGTGAGTCTAAGGAGTAGAGGAAAGGATCCCCATGGAGTGTGTGAGGAGTTATCCACCTGCTGGGTGTTTCCTTTACCCCAAAGGATGCTGCAGGTGATGCAGGTGGGGTGCACACAGCCTGCAGATCCTGCCCTTGCTGGGATGGAGACACAGGGTGAGCAAACATCTGCACACGGGAGGCCATGGCCAGCTGAGCCTGCAGATACAGAGCCTTTGTGCAGGAATGGGCTGGGATTTGCTGGCTGGAGGGTTCTTTCAGCAATGCAGCTGTAATATGCTACATGCCAGATTGTAGACATTCCTGGGGCAGCTTTCCAGAACGTGAATAAACTCAGGATATATGTACAAACCCAGCACACAGTGTGGGCTCTGCGAGGCTGGAGGTAGCATGGCATTGCCTTTGCACGTGTACAGCCTGAAGGGATTTCTTCAAGCCCAGATGTCCCCTTCAGTTCCAGGATCCACATGTGCTGATCAATTCTTGCTCTGTACTGGAGAAATTATCTCAGAATGTCATACCTCCCCAATGCACAAAGACTCATTCTGATTGCACTGTCCCTTGGCTGCTTGTGAAACATAACACAGCTCTGAAACACCACAAGTATGAGCAGGGGGGCAATGGGAACATGAGACAGGGCTGTGCTACTCAGGGCAGCCTGCATAGGCTGCAGAGTGTCTGAGTTGGTCCATCCTGGGGTCCCAGTCACAAGGGTAAGAGTCACAAGTGATTCACTGCATAGGCAAGTGTTACTTAAGAAATGAATGGAACAATATCAGGAGTTACTGAATAGCATTCAGGCAAGCCATATCCTAATGCCTACCTAAACAGCATCTGTCCTGTGACATTTAGCATTGCCTGGAAAAAAAAACCAGATGGAAAATATGGCAGCAGAGACAACAAACACTTAAAAAAGACAAAGTGTGAATGAATCTCCAACAGCTGAGTACTCTCAGTCTCTAGGGAAATGTGCCTGCCCTGTAGATGTGGTTTCCTCTGGTGCAAGACCCCTCAAAAGAGTCAGTGGGGTCTTTCTGTTCATACAATCATAATGCCTTTGTGTAATTGAGCACCACTAATTAAAACCAAAAGAAAGGGAATATTTTCCAAAAATGTCTTGCTATTTTTCCTTCCCTTAAGAGAGTTTTCTGACATCTGAAGAGTGGAGCTCTGTGTGGGCATGGGCACACACATAAATGAACCTAGAGATGGCTTGTGCCCCTGTCATAACTGTCATAGATAGAGAGAAATAAGTCAAGAGGAACAACAAACTCTGGAAAGTCAAATGTTGGGTTTGAAAACAGGGAAATGTTGCATGTATTGTTCTGCTCCTGACCTGTACCTTACACTGTACTGTTTTGTGTGTTGTTCTTTCTCTTCCCCAGAGAAGACAGAAACCAGACCTTAAAACATTCACAATGAATTTTCAAATCAATAACATGTGAGACTTTGTCTAAAAGGTAAGGTTGTTGTAAAAATCAATGTCAGAGAGAGCGCTTTGCCAATTCAATTATACTTGTTCCTCTCAAACTGACACCAAAAAAAAAAGAAAAAAAAAAGAAAAAGAAAAAGATGTGGGCTTATTTCAAGCCCAATAAATGTTCCTTGGACTAACATCCCAATTTTGTAAATATTCTCAGGGCTTCTAATGCCAGCTCCCCTCAAGGGGTCATAATTAACTCTAAATAGGGTTACCTTGTTTCAGAATCAGTCTAATGTCAAGCAGCGTTTCTGCTTGTGTCCACAATTTAAAAATAATGTTGTATCCATTAAATAGCATGAAGGCTTCCCAGAAATGGGAACCACACGTCAAAATTTAAACGCAAATAAGTGTGATTAGACATGGCAGCTGTCTAGAAAATATTCAGCTATTTCACTGAGTTTTGGGCAAAATATAAATGATTGTACCTATTCCAGTAAGTGCAGAACCAGAAAGGCTCCCACATTACCCTCTGCTTCTCAAGGCAAATTTCATTTTAAGATTGACCCCAAAGCAAAAGAAAACAGCAAGATAAAAGTATAAACAGCTGTGCCTTCTGCTGGCTTGAGCTGGAGACTTCAAGGAGCTTGAGATTCACACTCTCAAAGACATGTAGCACACAGCACCTAGCCAAACTGAATCCAGGCCACTGTGGGAAGGGCTGAATAGAACAACAAAATCCCAAGGCACAGAATGTCCTGGTGTCCAGGTAAAATGTTTGTCCAGTCCTTGTCAAGCCTATCAATAATCTTCCCACAGCTGAAAGAAAATGACTGGGAAGTAAATGCCAACACGAGTAATTCAGGTGCAAAACCAAACTCTGAATCACCCTCTCTTCTCTTGTATGAGAGAAGTATCCTATAAATATGCACCAAACACAAAATCACTTACAGAAACACCCTGGAAATCTGTACTTGGTTATCTTGAAACTAAAACACATCAGGAATTTGGGTAAGTTTTGCTTATAGACTATCATTACTGGCACTTGATCAGATGCAGATAAGGTAGGTTTCCAGCTTGGGAAGAGAATAATGCAAAAGGAATTGGGATAAATTAATTTCACATGTTCGATTTCAGGACAGGTAGACCTTTTTTTTAAGAATTGAAGAAACATTAATATAATCTGTGCTATAGCAGCACTGTAATTTATAAGAAAGTTCTAAAGCTTTCAGTCTTTGAGGTTTTGCAATAATTAGAAATTTGGGGTTTATTCAATTAAGTATGAAGTGAATAATATTCAAAAGCTGTTGAGCACTTATTACTGTTTCTACAAATACTTGATTACATGCCTTGTTTGTCCCTCAACAGGCAAAGAATGGATTTCACTGGTTTCCAGAGGAGAGTATGAACAGCACAGGAGCATGTTTTGAAAGGATGTGGCTATTTGGAGTAATGTGAGAGCTTCTGAAGGAAAAACAGCTTTGCTTTTTGGAACAGATGTCAGAACCCACTGCAGGCCGTAACAATTTCTACTGGCACAGCTAATCACACAGCACTATGAATTTCTTCTCCAGATCTTCAGCTCAGCTTAGCATAGAAAGATCATTAGGGCAAATGGAGAATGAAACAACCTGCAAGGAATGGTCAGATAAAACCAGATGCAAAGTGAGGGGCTTGCCAAGATAACAGGTCAGGGAAGAGGGTGTGTTGCAGCAGTTGGTGTTTCATAGGGGTGCATGCCAAGTCTCCTAACCCACAGGTACCTCATAGAGAAGTTTGGGACCACCACTGCAAGCCCACTGCCTGGGGATAAAAGGTGGGAGATCCTGGAAAACAGAGTATTGCAAAAGAAAACAATCCAGAATCTAAGAACCAACCCATTTGTGATTGCTTCTCCCTGGAGGAATCACTTCAGGGAAATCCATGTTCATTACTGATGCCCTACAGACTCTGACAGAGCCTCCCTCCAGCACCTCGTTTTCCCAGGCTGAAACTACCATGTTAATATCCTTCTCGTTAGGATACTGCAGACAACTGATGTTGGTGAAAAAAATCTGGAATCTGCAAAAGAACATTTCTAGGAAATGGAATTATGTCGCCAGGATTTATGATGAAAACCTCAGTAGACAGAGAACAGTGCAGGACACAACCCTCAAAACATTCCCACCAAGGCTTCTTTTCTCCAAAGATCTCTGCTTATGCTGTAGAAGCAGTAAAATACTTTAAAGACACTGTATGGTCAATAAATAAAGCAATTGTTGAAGTACAGATCAATAGATCAGCTGGAAACACTAAAAAGAAATAAAATCACAGTGTTTTCAAGCTATTGTCTCTTCTGTTGAAAAGGTGCCATATCTGGGTCTTTACTTAAAATGTTGCTAGACAAGAGGGAAGAGATATTAAAACCCTTCCAGACATTAAAGTATTAGAACACAGTTTAGTTTTGTTAGGGAAGAAATGCACAATAGGAAGAGAATATCCTTGCAGTATCTTCTCACAAATTACCTGGCAGCTCTAAAAGCAGTTGCTTTCCAAAAGCCTGGACTGATGTTACATCTGATCTCATGAAAATAGCCATAAAGTCTGACTTACTAAGATGACTCTGCTGGCTTTAAGCCTCAATGAATAACATAACCCTAAAAATAGAGTTTGAGTCTATAAAAATCAAAACAAAGTTTGATGTAGAGACATTTTTGCAAGCAAAAATGAAAATATTGAATTCTCCATTAGGAAAACACATATAATAGACCAGCTCGGGAAAATCTGTTTGAACACCATGAACTTTGTGGATATCAGTATGAAAGGCACAGCTTTTTGAAGAATAGAATCTCATTTTTATTGATTGTCAGAAAACAGAAATGTTCCTTCTACAAGGTGATGAAAAAATCCTGTTAGGACCTGGCTGTGGATACTGGGATTCAAGGGCTCTTGTGACTTGTTTTAACTGAGCTGCTCCTGCATGGTGGTGATATTTCAGATATCCCTGCAAGCCAGACTATTCTGCCATTTCTATTTACAGATGGGGAATAAAGACAGACAAGAGTCAAGGGCCAGATTTCCAACTGCACTTGTTTATGGAAATTAAAGGATTTCTTGAAACACAGCTCAAACATGCCTAGACAGGGCTTGATTTCCTTCCAGCCCACTCCAGTGGGAGGCTCCAAAATAGCATAAAATACAACACCTGGACATTATGATGAAAGGCTAGAACCATCTGTTGCAGAACCTGCTGGCTGCTGTGATCCCAATGGCTTTCCTGTGCTCATCCTCACTTTGAGAGTCTGGAATTCACGCTGGCCTTGAGACTGTGAGTGGTGCAGCTTCTAAAATGCAACAGTGAGGATGCCATCAACATCTGTTCCAGTCTGTTCAGATGTCAACAACCACACCACATGGGAAGGTGTCTTGAACAGCTAACAAATGGATTTCATGAAGTTTTGGGGAGGAATCTAGCTTTTCATGTGAATGCTGAGGAGGACTTCATAGATCAGGGAGTTTCTGCCAAAGAACTCTGCCTCTACTCTTTATGAAGCTTGATGAAACTTTTAGACATTCTCTTTTTGACTTCTGAACTTCTTTAAAACCAGGACAAACGCAATGTCCCTCTCCTGGCAGTAACAATGCTCAGAGCCCTTAAGAGAGACTGTCCAGGCATGCAATTACTTAGGGCAAATCTGAACCATTCTTTAGCAGTACATTTCTCTCTTAGTTTATGTTAGAACAGACTTGGGATAAGTCCAAGAGCTCCTTCAGTTATCCCATGGTGCCGTCTTAGATATAAATTTAGGAGGTGCAGAGCATCCACGCTGGTTGTGTTCCTGCACAGCAGATCCCTGAGGGAGGCTGCAAGCTCCCAGCAGATGGGAGGGAAATTTGGGTGTACATTGTGCCAACAAAGTGAGCAGCCTTTAAACATACAGGGTTTCAAATGTGATTAAAAGTCCAGGTAGCCTCTAAGCCAGAAGAGAATAATCTCTCTGTCTCTGTGAAGTCTCTTCCTTTCCAGTGGCTGTGCTGGCTGTTGAGACCCAGCCAGAAGGAGAGATGCTTTGCATGACTTTCAGTGTTTACTCTCACAGGAAGCACAGTATCCTGTCTGGCTCTTGGTATGCTCACCACCTGACTCCGGCATGCTCCAGACAGCAAAGCCTTTTTACCCAACTGGAATGTGCTGCAGTTCAAATGCCGGGAATAAAATAAGCAAGAAGGGCTGCTCTGCTAGCTGAGAGGTCAGAGCACTATTTGCTTAAGGGGTAGCATTGAATTGGGCTCTTTTTGTCATGGGCAGGCAGAGGGGCACAGCACCGTGTGGCTGTGCCTGCTGTGACTCACAACAGAGACTCCTGGGGAGCTGTGATCCTCCACACTGCAGCCTTTGGCCATCTGGGAGGGTGGCTCCTAGAGAATGAGGCCAGGTCCAGATTGTCAGAGGGAGTAAGGATCTGCCTCACTCTGTAAGGCAAGGGATGGTGACCAGGTCTCCAACAATGGTCCTTCCAAGTGACATTTCTGTGGCTTGGTGTTGTAACATCATCAGTAACGAAGAGCAATTCCCCCGGCCTTGCACTTGGTACTGATGCATTTGGCAGCACACAGTGCTTGGGTTCACCATTCACAGGACATGGATAGACTGGAAAAGGTCCAGGCAAGAGCCATGAATTGAATTAAAAGGTTACAAAATAAGTTTCAAGCAGAAGCAACCAGTACTGCAATTTCTTCTTCTTGTTATGGAGTGATCTGACATTCTGTTGAAGCAGAAGTATGGGGAACAAAACTGACCAAAGGCTTTTCATTCTGGCAGACAAAACATAGATTTGGTGGCTGGGGATTGAAGTGAGAATTCAGAGTAGCAATAAAGTGAACATTTCTAATAAATGGAACAATTTACTAAGGTAGCTATCAACTCTTCGCTACTGGCAACCTCTGACACAGACTGGACTCTTTTCTTAAACACATATTCAGTTCAAAAGATGTTAATTTCAATTTGATTTTGATTACTACAGCCTGTATAATATGACTATCAGAACTGATGCACTCATGGATTCCTGCTGTATGTTTCTAGAATACTACGAATCATCCTAGAAGTGTGGGAAACCTCTGATTCCCCTTTGTACAGATATTAACCTTGAGATATTTGTTACTAGTTCTGCCCAACTGCCCCAAAATTTACTTCCTGATCACAAGTAGTGCCTCCTAAGGAGATGGCTCATTGCTGAAGCCATGCAATTTTTCGTCCTTAACTCAACTTGCATTTTTTGAGTTGAATAAACTTAGGGAACATTCACAGGAACTTGTGTTCTGTAATTTCATACAATAACTAGCTGTAAACTTTGTGTCTGTGTTGATTCAGAAACCAAGAAACCCCCAAGATACATTTCTTAAAAACCAATTAAATACTCCTCTGAACAGCACACAAATGTACAATCTCAGGTTGCACATAACACAAAACCAGCCCAGCATTTTCTTCCTAATAAGCATAGCAATGTAAACACAACTACACACATTGTTTTCTAATTAGAAGAATGTACCATGAGATGTTTACAGAGCCCTATGGAAATGTACAGACATTTGGTTGCCTAGCAAATGAAGGAAATGGAAAAGTCTCTCAGCTGGGACACTCATAATTAGGTTGGCAAAGGGAAAAATAAAAGGTCTAGAAGCAAAGAGAGGCAATAGTCCCACACTGACCCAAGAAAGGCTGAGATAGTGCCAAGGAGAAGTACATAAAGGTGAATTTTCCAATGTTTTTACTTGAATAGTAGCTTACTGTAACTCTGTGTGTGTGAGCAGCTGAATTTGGGCTTCCTGTTGGAAGGACTCAGTGGGAATGCTGACACATGGAAGCTGCTGTGTGGCCTTGTCTCCGGGGGACATGTTCTTGATGTTGATACTTGGCAGGGTCTGGGAACTTCTCTCCTTCAGGGCAGGATGTTGCTGGGCAGTTTATGGGAGACAGATCCAGTGTGCTCCAGTGCGAGGCAGCAGCTCCTGTTTGTGCAAAACATCAGCAAGAGAGGCCCATTTGGCATGTGGAGGTAAGGTCAAAGGGGTGTGCCACAGCACCTGCAAAATGGGTTTCCTGATGGCTGAGTAGCAAAATGCTTTGGCCAGGTGGATTTCCAAGGCTCCACCATTCATGACTCTGGCCTGGGTCTCCAAAAGCAGAACCTCCTGGAGTCTCAGCACAGCTGTGTCTGAGAACTGGTCCACAACAATCCTCCAACCCTGACTTTGCTGAGAGCCATGGAAAGCAAGTTCCTACACTGCTGGCTTTTGTGCTTCAATAAATAAAAGACTTGAAAAAGACAATTTTTACTGCCATCAGGGCAGTAAAATATTCCAAAATGGAAACTTTGCAGATTTGATTCTGTTGGTGTCACAAGGAAACTGTCCCCTTATGCACACAGCAAGCAGTTCTGCTTCCAAATTCTCACACCTTCATGCCAATGTTGGCTGCATCCTCTGGGAAAGTCAAAATAACAAAGCCCGGTGCAAAGAAACAATATGTTTTCCTTGGGGTAAAATGGTCAAATAAATGTGGGAAAAGGTATCACGCACTTGCTTGTGAAAGAAACGAGTTTCTCAGGCATCCTCCCCCATTGTGGTATTGGTTACCACAGAAGGAACATTTTCCATCCCAACTCCTACCCACAGTTACATCAGACAAGCTATGGCCAGACTATGCTTTCTTCATGCAGCATTCCTTCTCCCTGGAAAAGAAGGAGGAAACCTGTCTGAACAGCAAGAGTCAATCCCACAGCACCACTGCAAGCATTTCCTGGCCTACTAGCTTCTCCTTCCATGCTGCTACAGCTCAAGGGTTTTACCTCATAGTGCCTGGCTTTGGAAAGGGAGTGTAAAGTTGCTTTAATACAAAGATTGCTCTAATTTACAGGGGCTCTTAGTACCACGTTACACAGCTTAACCACATACATGAGTCCTGGATATAACTTGAAGAGAATTTGGTTTTAATCTGAACCCTTGAATTTTACATATGGGAAAAAGACAATCAATTTCAGATTGTTTATTTATGATGGGGTGGTGGGAATGTAGTTGAAATTAACTCCATAATAATCAGCCAGCTCTGCTTTTGGCCAAACAACTCCTACACCTAGCAAATTATGTTTGCAGCATTTTAAATCCCTTTTAATCCCACTTTTATCCCATAGACACTTCAGATCAGCAGTTTTCAATCCTCATGAAGTTTATTTTCCAGTGCAAACATAATGCTTTAAACTGTGAATTTTTAACTTGCAGATAATATCTTTCTTACCCCTTTGGACCCTCAGCAATAGCACAACACCCTCTATGGTTCTGCAGAGCACAGGGATACAGCCACTGCCCAGAAAAACAGCTGTATTTGTGTCACTCAGCCCCAGGATTTCTGCACAACTAGAAATTTTGCCTGGCTTTAACACACAGGAATACAAGGTGTGGTGGAGCAGGGGGAAGGGATGTTTGCAATGGCTCGAATCTACAAAGATGGTTTCCAGCTGCATTTCACATATGATTTGGGGTTTGGATGAAGTTTTAACAGAATTTCTCCATGAATTATGCAAGAGGCTGCTGGAACGCTGGAAGTACACAGAGGCACAAAGAGACTTGTTGAAACAGCCCTCGGACAACCCACTGCCATCTGACACATGAACCAAATCAAAGCCCACTGCAAAAGGCAGAGAGTTTTAGGCTGGGAGGGAAAGAGAGGAGAGGAGCCCAGTGCTGCGGGTGCCGTGGTGGGGACACGGGGTGGGTGACCTGCTGCAGAACAGCACTAGATGGTGCTGTATTTTAGAAATAACTCTGCCTCGTGGGTCCCTTTATGTTGGCTGCAGGCTCAAAGATGTGGCAAACACACACAGGGCTCCTTTTGAGAAACGCTGCTGCTCTTTTCAAGGAAAGTATGGATTTTCCTTTCTGTCTGTTTATAGCACAGGAGTTAATACAGACTATGAATTTGTAACTGGGGAGTTGCCAGTTAAACTCTCCAAGTGCTGCTGTTTCATTTGGGTGTGTGATGGGAACTTCAGAGCGCTGTAAAAGTGTCAGGAACAACACTGTGTCCATGTTTACCTTTCCCTGACTTAGCCTCTTGCTCCTGATTTAGGCTGGTGGCAGTCTCCAAAAGCCCAGCAGCAGAACTGCACTCCCTCACCAGAAGCTCAGAGCATTCAATTCTGCCAGCAAAGCTCTGGCCTGCACAAGAACACTGTCACCCTGGGAAAGTGGGTGGCACTGAGCATGTGGCTGGTGCCAGGAAAGTTTTTAGTGGTGTTTTTAGTGAAGCATCCACCTTGGGTTGTCACACTGCCACATGCTGTACAGCACCAGGAGCTGGGACCCTGTGCCTCCCCACTGTAAATATCATTTACTGCAGTAGGGCTGTTCAGAGATAACAGTGAGGAAGCCATGGGCACCTAGGTGAAGTGCAGGAAAACAACTTTTAAATTAGTGGCCTGAAAAGTCACCTGTAGAAGGAGATGGGTGGCCTCCAGGGTTTACTCCTCCTGCTGTTTCTCACTGCACTTGTGCTGGTCTGTGGTGCATTTCTGAAGATGCTGGGCACACATTCAGAGCTGGCCCGTTACCCTCACTCCCAGAGACTCCAGCAGGCAGAGCAGGTGCTCAGCAGTTGGCTGGACCCAGCCTGGGCTGCAATGGGCAAAGCCTTCCATCAGCTCTCCCTGGGGTAGGAAGGGCTCAGAGACACCTGCTTATTCCAGTTGGCCATCCAAGGAAGCAGACACTCTCTCTTCCCTCCTGCTTTGCTTCCAGGCACAAATGAGTTTGATTTCCTGGCCACAAACAGGGCAGCCTGAGCCAGGAAAGGGTAATTAATGTCAGAAAAGATCAGGGACGTAGCACAGCACGGCTCACTTGGCAGGAGCACAAAGCAGGGAGGGGGGAGATGTCTTTCAGAGAGCCTGCAAGAGGCCAAACCAGCCAAAGGAGCTCTGTTATGGCTGGGCCAGCTTGTTCACATGGCAGTCACTCCCTTCAAGGGGTCATTTAACTTCCTCTATGGGGCATCAGCAGTCCAGACACAGCTTTTTGGTAGGGAAGGATGAGGCAAACATGGCTTTGCCTCTCCTCATAAGGTGTGGATGAAAGGACAAGACAGCATCAAAAGAAATATGAGCCTGTATGGAAGGATGGAGGCTGGCACAAGCAGCGTGTCTGCAGGGATGCTCAGTGGCTGAGTGAGAACAGGCCCATTCCTGGCTGTGTGCCCAGCAGCCTGTCCCATCACACAGCATGGCAAGGTTTAGCTTGGCAGCAGAGCTGGTGTCTGGCTGCCAGAGCCTTGGAGGGAAGTCAGGAGCCAAGGAAGCACCGTTCCAATGGGCTAATGAACTCATGCTCAGGAGTTTTGGCTTTGCTAAGAGTCAGCAGTTAAACAGAGAAGGAAGATTTGTGATCACTGCTTCATAGTCTGCACAAACCCACCATTTTCAGGGGGCCTAAAAGGATGGGGTCTCCCACCTCAGGTAAAACCCAGGTGTTGTGGGATGTGCTGTGCTCCAACGCCAAAACAAGTGTGGTAACTAAATTAAATTAAGAGAATCCAGGATATGCCAAAATGTGTCCTAGTGCTGTGGGAATCAGCACTCTACAGCACACTCCAGTGCTCTCAGCAAGAGTTGCCTCCTCTTATCCCCAGGTCCCTCTGGCATCTGTAACATGACAAAGGATGCCAATCCCAAGGACCATGTATAGACTGAAGCAGGGATAAGCAGAAAGAAAGAGGACACTGTCTGCAGCAGACAGCAGGGCAATAGAGTGTGTCATGTCATACCTGAGGATGCTATTTTGAGAGCTCAAGACAGGATGAAGGAAGTAGAGTTATTAAACTCACTGGGAAAAGGCACTGGAAGTGGCTGGCACCTGTCCCAGACTGGGGAGAGAGAGAGGCTCTGCAGACAGCCCAGGAAAACCAGAACATGCCTTCTCTTTTGAAAGGAAGAGCAGCCAAACTGGGGCTCAGCCTTGGCTCAGAATCCACCTGCAAATTGTCTGCCACAGTCTGCTCTCACCGCCGAGGGTCGCGTGGGCAGGAGGAACTGTCGGTCAGAACTTACGGCCAAATTCTTAAACCAAATTCTTAAACCTCTCCCTATCCTGCTCACAACTAATTCTGACAGGGAATAGGAATCAGAGCCCTAAGCTCTCCAGTCCTTGTTCTCCTCTTCCTCATCTGCCAAACAGGCAAACTGAGGCACACTGTGCCACAGCCTTGCTCTCTCTCGTCCCAGGCTCTGCCTACTTCACCCAGCCCTCAGAACTTTGCTCATTCGAGTTGTCTCCTTAGAGTTTGCCTATATCAGACGTTATATTTTCACATGGAATTCACTGCATTTCAGCACATTCTCTCTAGCAAAGGCATGACTGTTTTCTATCTTTAAGTGTGATTAATTCTGTGGCAAGGGGAGCAGATTCATAGAAATTCTCAAAAGAAAATCCATCATGGGGAGGCACTGGAGGCTTCTCCCACTGCAGATTACTATGGGGAAAAAGGTTTAAGTTTGCTACTGCAAGCTTCAGTGCTGGAAGAAACTACTCCTGATGCTGAACTGCAATAGCCCACAACTGTGAGAGAGGCTGATTGTGGCTGGGACTGGCACACAGGGGGACCTGATGGCTTCCTGGATTATCCCCTTAGAAATCCAGGCTCATACTGGAAGTGGCTGCCAGCACAGTGACTCTTAGCTTTCATAGCAGGAGAGCCTGATGGCCAGGGGATACTTTTAAGCAGAACAGAGATGTAAAAAATCCTGCTTTCAATTAATTGCATCACCAGGGAACTGGAGGGCAATTTGGATTAAACTATTGAGGCTCTTTTAATCACTTCCCAGGGGAAGATCCAGCAGAAGTGAAGGATTCAGCCAGAAATGACAAATAGGGAAGTGAGTGAAATGTGGGGAGAGTTACACTTCTGCCCTTTGTAAAATTCTGGTTTCATACTGATCCAGACTCCACCACTGCCAGCAGTGGGGAGATGTGGGGAGTCTGAGGCAGCTGACACAAAACCTGTCCTGCACAGATGAGGGAGTCAGTACAGAGTGATCTGTTGCTTGCTGGGATGGAAGCTGTATGGCCCAGGCTGACCTGCCTGGGGATCCCTCAGCAAAAACAGAGCAGTGCCCTGCTACCCTTGCATACCCAGTTTGTGTGTGGCCCAGTTTCTGACTCCTCATAAAGTAGCCTCTGTTCTAGAGGATCCAACTTCTCACTCTCTCCATGGGCAAAGCCAGGATTTTTTTGGGTTTGTGCCTGATGCTGTCCATGGGATCTGCCTTGCTGCTCCTTCTTGGATTAGAAAGTATGCACTACTGGCTGCAAGAAGCACAGTCTCCTCTCCTCACATAATGCCAAAGACTCATTTATTCTCTTTGAGTTCAAATAAAGCTCTACTGTTTTGTAGTGTCAGAATAGGCTGGTTTTTGTTTTATAGCTACTGGTTAAATGGGATTGCTTCAGCTGCCTCACAGCTCCAGGCTAGCAGGGCACCACTCAGCTCCTGTGCATCACAGGGCCTGGCCAGCATCTCTCACTCCCACCTGTATGCCCAGCACATCAAACTAAGTGATTCTCTGGCCCCTCTGGTGTAAATCAGCCTCGAAATTGGAAGTGAGGCTGGAGTGTCCCCAGCTCAAGTTCCCCCAGGCACAGTGTAGGTACCTGGCTCTGGATATGACACAAAAGCTTTTTCAGGCAGAAATGTGGAGTTTGGTGACTCAGGGGATGGCTCTAGAAGGGTCTTCAGGCCTTAAAGCAGCCATCCTGTGCAGATGAACAGAGACCCAAAAAAAAAAAAAAAGGCATTTTATGAAGCAAAACTAGTTTTTTAGTGGTATATAATTAAACAAGTGGTTCAGTCCAGACTATACCCAGAGTAACAACTAGGAGCAAGTAGAACAAATCTATCTGAGTTCAATTTACTAAAACAACATCCCCCCCAAAGTAGTTGGAAATCCTCTGTATCTGCATTTTAGTTGTGTCATTTCTTTGCTTTTAAAAGTCAATGAATGCCAGATGTCCCTGATTTTGGTTTCCAACAAACAGGTATCTTGCCCAAACCATCCCTTTTAAATTAAGTACAATTTGCTGCTAAGTTGGTTTTGTAAAAGTGAGAAGGGGCAGGGGGGAAGGGACATGAAAAGCCCAAGAACTGCCAGCATTATCACGTGCAAAATGAGTCTGAAGGAAATCGGGGACATGCAGCTGTCAAGGCAAACAGCAACAGATTGAGGCCATGGCATGAAGCAGCATGGAGCTCTAATGAGCAGGAAGAGCAAAGCCAGAGCCACAATTTTATCCTGTGTTGATATTCTACAAGAAAAATGATCACAGAGAACATTTATTGCCCCCCTAACAAGATCAAGCTTAATAACAAAGCTACACATGTTATTTACTACAATGTTTGCCTATTGCATAAGCAGCAGTGCCTTTGCCTGGATCCTTGCTGCCTGCTGAGGTCTTTTCTCTCAGGCTGGCTGTTTCCCAGAGAGGTGGGTCTGGAAAACCCTGGATGAGTGTGTGAGAAAGAATCAGATGCTGGGGGATGGTGCTCTTACCTGGATTGCACTGGGAACAAGCTTATCCAACATGGACAGACACGTTAAACAAACCCCAGTCCCTTGTGTTTCTCCTTCCCTTTGGCCACAGCTCCTGCACAGCTCTCATTCCCTGTGAGACACAGGTCTATAATTGGCACAAAGAGCTTATCCCAAAGTCAATTTCAAATTGGAGTGACCATCTAGTATATCCTCTTGAAGTCCCCAAAGGACTTCCACAGGGCCTTCTGCACAGAAACCAAATCTCATCCACGTAAATAGCAAGCCTGGATAAAATAAGTGCTTATAATGCAGAGAAATTGAGGATATACTGGGAAGAATGCAGAAAACTCTGACATGCACAAAGAATGGCAGAGATGACAGCATAACAAGATTCCAGAACTGCAGGGGAGCAGCAGTGTGAACTCATCAGCTCAGACAGAAGAGACACACGAGTGAGCAGTCGCTGCTCCTGTACTTAGAGGCTTCCTGCCTCCAGCACTTGAAGCAGCAGCACGTGCTCATTATATGAGTTTCCCAGAGTGCTCCATCCTGGCACAAGGACACTCAGGGAAGGCAGGACCTATTTAGCAGTGTGACCACCTAAATGTTTCAGCAGTTCTTGCTCTGGAGAGCCCTCTCAGATGGGCTGGTTGTTACCTGCTCGCTCACACCACTTGTGACACTTCAGCTTAGGCCCTGCTAGAACAAGTGTGCTGTGACCCATTTCTCTCCCACCCTTCTTCCATGGCCATGAGCTTCTTTTGATTTTTGGCTATGTCTCCATTCCAAAAAAAAAAAGAACAGAAGGGAAAAATGAATGTATGCCCTAATACATAATTTTAATAATACATAGAGGATCTGCTTTTATCACATCAACTAGAATATGCCTGGGGGTCCAGATGGGGTAACTGGCCCTGACACAGCAAAAGCAGAGGTTCCAAAAAATCCCCCAAACACAGCACAATAGGGAAGGAAGATACATCTTCATCTGTCATGCACTGCTTTACAGTTACACCCTGTGGGTGCACAAGATTAATTGTCTGGGTATGTTTGCCACATGTGAAAGCATCCCAGAAGCAGTCAAACAGGAATATGAAACTATTGTATTTTTATACTTATATAATTTCCTACCTTTCCTTTTTACCTCTGAAAGACATGAAAAACCTGCAAGGAAACAAGCTGGAGGATACAAGGAAAAAGGGATGGAGGACACACATGGGCCAACTTAAAGAAGAGGCTCCAGCAAAGTGAAAAGTAGGAGATCCAGCAGGTAGTGGCAGGGAAAAAAAAAAAAAAAAAAAAAAAGAGGGATTTCTTCAGCTTGGAAAAAGGAGTGTTTAGGTAATTTCATTGTGTTGTTTCAGGTCATGCTGCTGCCATGAGCTATCAGGCAACATGACTTCCAACACTGCTGATGCAATGCAGAAGGAAGCAGGAGGAAATGAATTTCTGATATGCCATCTACCCACAAAAGACTTGGAGCATCCAACAGGCTGTCAGTAGTCATTTCAAAGGGAGAAGTTTTTGCATGGCCTTTATGATGGTTGAGCTCCTGAGCTTCTACTGAACCACACTGTTAATGTATTTCCAGTGTTGGAGCTGCCAGGAAAAGGTGGATGGGTAATGCCACACAGACCCAGCTGGAGCTTGCTGCCCTTGTTATCAGTTGGCTCAGGTTTCAGTGTTAACTCTGTGCCTGAAGAAAGCCATATGCAATGCAGCAGGGCTAACATCTGGCTGGGAGGTCTTTGAAACAAATGGACTCATCTCATCCTTCAATATCCCTGTTGTACTGGCAGGTCTAGCTGCTATGGAGTTCAACAAGATAGATTCCCAGACCTGTCAGAGCCCTGAATTCAGTTGCTTTAATTCCAGGGTTCAAGCATGACTCTGGGATTCTCAGCCTGCTAAGACAATGTAATCCCCATCCAAAATATTCCCCAGTATTTCAAGGTACACCTGCTGCTATACAGCAACAGGTAGTGCTGACTTACAGATAACTGTTCTTGATGAAGTTAAAGTCTGTAAAACTCAATGTACAGCAGAGATCTACTGTGTCCCTTCTCCCAAACACTGGCTGACAGAAATGCTTCTACTCTCACCTGCAACAGAGTTCATCGACTCACAGTGCACCTGAAATTCCACCAAAGTATATAGCCACACACACACAAATATATGTATAGTTGTGTGTATATATATATATTTCCACAGAAATACAGCCACATCAGAACATTTACCCACATCATCCCTGCCCTGGCAGAAGATCTGCAGGAAAAATATTGACAACATGTGTTGCTGCTTGGCAGAAATGAGGTAGAACTGCCCCCATTTTCAGGCTCTAAATGCAAAATTTGCAGAGACTAAATAGGCACAATTGATCTTTCATGCAGGAGTCCTCCCCATCAACTTTCTCCCAGGTCACCACCACAAGTCAAGAGTAAATGAGACATGCTGGTTTCCTCCAGAATGAGTGAAAAAACAGGGAACAGGCATGACAGAAAGAATTTGTTAAATACTACTTTAAAGAGCTAGTTCTATTCCTCACTGACCCATGTGTAACTCTCTTACAGCTAGTTGGGACACATGCATGAAAATGAGGAAAGAATTTGGCCATGTGGGCTTTGAAAAAACATCTGAGAAAGCTCCAGACTACTAGCACTGTTTTTAAAAATCCATCATGTTTTCTCTGGGGCAGTAAATTACATTATCTTAATTTAACAGATAAAGGGATGGCAGCACTTGGACCCCCCAAGGTAACCTCCCTTTCAGGGGTGGAGCCATTCAGAAAGGTTTTCATTACCAAACTCTTTTGCTTCAACCCAAGCCTGATGTCCTGGACACTTCCTCTCTACTGTTCCTTAGTTATTTTTACTTCTTTTTACTTCTCCAGCAAGCAGAACTGCAGAACTGAGAGTGTATCAGCCACAGCATCTCCATTTCAAGTGGTTTGGCTCTCCGTTCCACAACATTATTTCCTGACTCTTTTTCCAGCCTGCAGCTTGCTGAGCAGAGGATTAGGATAAACTGAATCAGGCAGAAAAAGGTTTTTTTTCTGGATGGCCTGCAAATACTACCTTTTGTCTCTGAGCTCAGGTACCCAGCAGCTCCCTGTTCCTGCCTTGCACTGGATACACAGAAACCTCCCTAAATTATGTGCATGTGCTCAAAGGGATTGTTTTGAAATCAAACCTTCTGAAGTGTGTCTTGAGCCCAGCTCAACTTTGGACACACTGTTGAAATTTGGATTTAATTAATTCCACTTGAGTTTTGAAATGGTGCGATACATTTTTCAGAGGTTTTTTTCCCCCCATTTCCTGGATCAGAGCCTCAACCACATTCATGGAAACACTGAAGGGGAAAAAAAAAAATCCCTAGCAATAATTCACCAAGTGGGAACTGAAAACATTTGCTGAAGAAGAAGGAACCTCTTGGTCTTTGGATGCTGGGAATAATTCAATCTCTCCTCCCAATTCCCTAAGGCTCAAATGGCCCTTTTTCCAGCAGAGCTGTGGTTATTTGAGCAAGTTGCCCTGGGGACAAGTGCATGTTACTTGTAGGATTTGGGCTGGAAAGATCAAGCATATGGATTTGTAGGCAAGAAGGGCTTTGTGTTTTAATAACTGCCAACAGCCCTGCAGAAGAGACCAAGCTTGCAGGATGAAAAGTCCTCCTTGGCAGAATTTAACTCAAAGCATGCAGGGAACAAGAGACATCTTTGTCAACATCATCTCTTTTAACACTGCATCATCTTGCATGCAACAAATGTACCAATCCTGGGTCCACAGAACCTCCACTTTATGTTTCTCTCCTACACTGCTGTTTTTTTGGAGATGTTTCGTGGTGTACCATGTACCCAATGAGCAGAATCCCATCTGCATCACAGGAGGGAGGATTAAGAAAGCAGGAGATCTCAACAGGGAAACTGTACAAAATCTCTACCATTCTGCATTTCTCTGCAACTCCGTGAGCTGAATCCTCTCAAAACTTCCAATGCCCTCTGGCCACAGTGGATGGAGAGGACTCCCTCTTCACTCAGCCCCAGCCTCATCTCTGTCCTGGGGCAAGGGAGGTTCTCCTCATTCCCAGACAGAGTCAAGCACATCCTCGAGGGCTGCAAGAGTAAGTGGTTTCATTTCCTGATGTTCAGCTCTGCCACTAGCACACAGCAACCATTGCCAAATTTCTCCCTGATGAACACTGGACACAGTCAGAACTTGAACTTCCTAGACTCTGCTCATGTTTTCCAAAAACTAAACCTCAATTGTATTTACAAACAGAGGAGGAGATCTAATATGCACAAATCTGTCAGAAATTAGGTCTTGATTAGCAATGCGCATCTTTGCAAGTGGTCTGCCAGGTAAAAATGTTTGACCGAAACTAATCTGAAACAGGAGTTAAATTCTGAATACTGGCCTGACTACAAGGAGGGCAGATCTTGAAGTAATTGCTCCCTTCTTGAAAAACACTCAGAGCAGCAGAAAGTGTTAATGTGTGGTCATCACCCAGCTTCCATTATTTAAGCTGCTAGCAGGTAAAAAGAACTGCCAACCTGCATGGAAAAAAACCATCAATCTATTTCCCATCTGTCATATTTTCTCAAATCCATTCCACATAAATCTGAATACACACGAGACAAAGTATATACCATTGGCCTCAATTCCACTTCAAAAATATACAGCACAACCAAAGACAAACCACAATCCCACAACTAAGCACACATTTCAGGACACATGCCTTATACAGCCATACTTTCCTTTACTGCCACAAAGAAATAATTTCAGTTTTGTACACCTGTGTTTAGTGATTGCTAACTGGGTCTCACTCCAAGATTCTCATCACCTTTAATGACTGGTGACCCTTGAAAACCAGCAAAACCCAGACTGGATTGGGTCCAAATTTCCAGGACTGCAGACGAAGAGTGTCCAGTCTATATGCAATGGTGTCTGTAGATTTTAGCTCTCTGAGTGACACTTTGTGACACAGACAGGAGACAGCAGTGGAGTCTGACACCTCTCTTGAATGGCCACTGTCTCCCTCCCATCCCTGCTAACCCAAGCACTGGGTAGTGAAGGAGGGAGGTTCTTCTTAAGCGATGGAAACCAAGAGTTTAAGATTAAAAGTGGCAGCTTAAACTTCTGTGAATTACCAGGGATGGATAGAAACTTTAACAAAACATTTTTCCATCAGTAAAATGATTGCCCATTGACAGATAAAATATTTAGGTGAGAATCAGCACCTCAAAATGCAAGTGGAAGACAGATTACCTCATTTTGATCAATGGAAATAGAAACAATCCAGTTTGGTTTGAAGTAACTAACTCAACAGTTAAACAAAGTGAAAAAAAAAATTTAAATGGAAATGAGTTGAGGCTTTTGCTTGAACCAAGATGCCTCTTAAATGTCTTGGCATGAACAGTGACTTTCCCAAATCTCTTTACGCTGTTTATTTCTAAATACCGGATGTCTGGTTTGCTCGGAGCGTGTGTGTGTGTGAAGTATTTGCCTGACTTGTCTGCCCCAATGTCACAATCACAGCACAGACTTCAAGAACTCCTGGCACAGGGAGAAAACACAGAAAGCAGACAAAGGGTAGAAGAGAGCATATATTATATTTTGAACTGATTTTTCAGTAATATACACTAGGGTTCTTCTCTGTAGCAATTTGGAGAGTCTAAGTCTTGCTGTGGTGGTGTCACCTGGCACAGAGTGGCAGAAGGGAACCAGCACAGAACATACAAGTGAAAATTCAGTTTGGCTCCTCAGAGAAGCCAGTGGTTTTGCATACACCCAGTTGGGTTTCTTCAGAAACTGCTCCTGTATTTCTGGGGAGAGGCTTTGCAATGCAGAATAAAAGCTTGTCCTGCCCTGCAGCTTCTCACAAAGGGTTCGCCCCAGCACAGCCCATGAGAGCCAACACTGCAGAGCCATGTGACATCACAAGGGTTGGTATTCCATCCTGCTCCTTCCAGTACCCTGACAGGAGAAGTGTCTGTGCTAATTGCTGGTAATCAATTGTAGACTTTGTTTACAAGGATCCAATCTTCAGCTTTGTAGCCAAACCACTGCACCTAAGCTCAGCTGAAGATGCTGGTCATCTGCCATCAACGAGGCAAGAGCTGGCTGGGTAGGAACACCAAGCCTCTGTCTCCTTCCACATTTAAGAGAAAAGCAGTGTTCCTGCTGTTGGGCTGCTGCCAGAGCTATTTCCTTCAAGTGAACCTACCGTGGACAGCAGACCTGTGCAGTCAAGAATTTAACAAGCCAAAATGTCTCCCATGATATTTGGGCTACTAAAGACAGCCAGCCCAGCCCAGCAGGGTTCCTCCAGCAGCTTGCTAAGCTGTCAGCCACGGATGCCCCTTGCTGTCTCCACACACGGGCTGGCAGCACAAAGGGCCAGGCATGCTCCTGGACTTAACAAACCACAGAAAGCCCAAATCAGCATGACAGCAGACACAAACAAGAATGTAATTAGTGCTGCATTATAAATCTCTGGCTAGGTACCTGGAAACACTTGCATTGTGAGAGAAAGCAACAGCCTTGCTCATGGCATTTGGGCTTAATTTAGGTCACGATTACAGACAGGGTGCTCTGAGCTGGCAGGGGTCAGATGGCAAATCAAAAACAGGCTCGTATTTGTCTTGCCTCCTGCTGCTAGCCTCACCTTTCCAGCCCCACGGCCCAGACAGAGGCAAGCACTGTTCTCCTCTGGCCAGCTGGTGAGCAGCAAGTGTGGTGCAATTCATGCTTACTCTGCTTGCACTGTGTCTGTCCACGCAACACGAGAAAAGACAACATTGTTGGGGTTTTTTTTTTTTGCTCTAAAGAGCATTTTTAAATCAAGAAAGCAGAGATGTCCAAACCCAGCAAGGGGAGTGTGCAGGTCAGCTTCTGTGTGGGGAATCTGAGTTGAAGACAGGCCCTGCATAGCCTTGTGATCAGAGAACCCACAGACAGACTTTTGGAAAGATCTCAGGGCAGCTCTGCAACTCCAACTCATAGCCAGAATGTTTCTTGTCAGACATGGTGATAACCCAGAGCATGGCAGATCCAAGACCTCTGCTGGCTCTCAGGCACATGCCACTGAGTAGGATCTAGCAGTGAATTTAGAAATTCCCTGCCATCCCCAGAACCACAGGGTGCCAGTTGGATCTACAGACACCACACTGCAGGCATGTCTTGACAGAGAGAGGAAGGAGCCATGACTCACCCAAAACTGGAGGGGAGGTGTGAGACTCCAGACTCAGCATCCCACCACTGGATCCTGCCATCCCTCTTAAAGCATTTCAGGGCTGGTCTTCATTCTTGCTTGAGTGGGATCGAGAAGCCAGGGTCTGATCAATCCAGGAGGCAATCCTGTGAACAGAGTGTGGAAGGGACTTTAACAGGAACATTAATAAATGAACTGCCTTTTCAAAGGGCCAGACAGTGTTTGAAGTGTTAATGGTTGAAGGCTACTGTATGATTTAAAAGCTTGCTGGTGTGGACACTGGCTGGCTTTGTCTGAGGTCGTTTGCATTTCAGGCCCACCAGCTCTTATTCATCTCCAGAGAGGCAAATTTAGCTGTCACTTGAACTGAACCCTGACTGACACTTCATGCTGATTTTCTCAGGAGTTTGGTGGCTGGACAGTCAGTCCTGGCAGGAAAGCAATACAAAACTAGCTGCAAAGGTTTGGATCTGATCTAAAATCCCTCTGAGTCCCTGCAAAACATTCCTCTGATATCAGTAGGTTTTGGATGGGGGCCATCACAAACAAGACATGTGCTAAAGTACATCACAGTTATTTCTATACAGGAGAGCAAAACAGGGAAGTTTCTGAGGGAAAATTAGCAGCTGGAGAGGGAAGTGGGAGTCGGGTCCCCCAGCAATAGCTTGTGCCTCAATGAGTGCCATGTTAGCCAAGGAAGAACAATGGTCCCAGCTTTCCTATCCTGGCCTCTTGGGCACATTTGGGCTTCTGCCAATATGCCTGGAGAATCTTAAGTGCACAGAGCAATCAGGCTCCAGTTTCTCCTACCAGTTTGCTGATATCCTACCACCTGTAGCATTTTACTCTTTAACCCCACACTATTGTGAATAGGGCTGTGAAGTACAACAAGCAGCACATCAGAAATGAGGCAGCCCAGGTTTTCCTCCAGCAAAGCAAGGCAAAGAAAAGTTATTCAGCTCAGCTCTTTGAAGCTCAAGATAACTTCCAAAGAATAGGCAGCTCAAAATAAAAAACTTCCACTTGAGAGACAAAAGACTATTACTACAACTAAAGCTGTCTTGGGGCAGAGTGGGTCAAGCACAGCCACCTCAAATGTCTTCCCTTGCCAGAGTGCAGTGTCAGATGCTTAAGGAAGGCCTTGCCAGAGGAATCTGTGCATCCTTTCAGCAATTAACAATTGGGCATCAAAGCTTTTTGTGCACACAGGCTGTAGGATGGGATTTGTTCCTTAGTGCTGTTCTCTATGGCTCCATTCCCCATGGCTCTGTACTCAGCCAACATGAAAAAGATGCTTCCTAAACCTGGTTACATCAGCACTCAATGTGCCAGGGTCAATTACTTCTCCACCAAATGGTTCCTAATTATGGGGAGTCACTTAAGTGCTTAAGCCTGGCAAGGTAGGATGCTCCCATTGTCTCAGTGCTCTCAGAGCAATGTGGGGCTCCTGGGAGAGTCACACACAAGAGATTACGAAGAGAAAGCACAACTTGCCAGGCAGAAGCCAAGCACAAAAGCCCAGAATCCACTAAACATGGTCACTGGTGAGACCCACAGCGTGTGAGAGCATATATTCCAGGGTACCCTGGCTTTCAAAGAAACGAAGTTTAATCTGGATAGGTCCATGACAATGCTGAGGCTGCAATCCAGTGTGCTACAAAGGATTAGATTAAAAATATCCCTCTTTTCTCCCAAAAGATGGAGCAGAACAACTCCAGAGGTAGTTCATTTGGACAGCCATTTTACACCTGCAGTCACTTTCCCCCAGAGATCAGTCTGGGTTGGGGAGTGACCACATGGGTCATACTGGTCAGGCCAGCAGATTGCTGGGAGTCTCCCCATTTCATTTAGCACAGATGATGACAACCTGACTACAGCCTTGGATCTTCTTATAGAGAGAACTCGAGGCAGCTTGTGAAAAATAGACTCATGACATTAAATACCAGATGGTTTTTGGAAAGATAACACAGTTGGGAGAACAGCCCACTGATTAGTTTTGAGCAGCATATGACCATACACTCTTCCTGTCTGCAGCCACTCAGACCCTGTGGCAGCAGGCAAATACAGATTAAAGTATCATTTTTTAGCTATTAAAGAGCTGACAAGCCTCAGTTTTTATCTGCCAGCAATTTTTCAATAACTAATTCAGGATAATCATAAATTATATTCACCCAATAATTATCAGTTTGCAGATCACTTACTGGGTATTTAAAACCCAGGTGCTTTGCTGTGGGCATGTAAAGGACATCACTCAGGTTTCTGAGAGAATCCTTGTGCTGTAATGACTTGCAAACCCCCTCGAAAACATACAGAAAAGGTACTATTTTAGCCAATCTAGAAATGCACTAAAAGTACACAAGTAATCCAGTTACAGGAAGGAACAGGGCAGGTGCCAAGCCTGTCAGGGGAACAGGAGGAAAGCAGAGATAAATGTAACTTATGTGCTTTAAAAATAAATCAATACAGACCATCTTTGTTTTACTGTTTTCCCTCCAACCTGCTGAAATATGCAATTAGCTCATTTACAGATCAAGAATTGATGGTTTATAGGCAAATTTCTCCTTGTTTGCTTCCCTTCACTCCTAAAGGTTGAAGTTAATGGAAAAGTTACTAAGAAGTTTCTACTTCAGTGTGCCTTCTAAAGTTACATGTATTTCAGTAAATCAAAATGTTTTCTGAGAAGTTTTCAATCCCCTCCAGCCCCTGTCAGCTCCCCACACCTCCCAAACAAATCTGTGAAAAATGATATTCATGGTAAAATTTCCATTTGGATAAAGAACATTTCATTAAGGAACAGAATGAGACACTGAATACAAAGTTCAGACCAATTTTAGTCAAAACTTTGGCTACATATGTTTTCCCAAATTGCTTTTCTTCATCTAATTTCTTATTATTTTTCTGCATTTTTTTTTTAATGGAAAAAGATATTCTGATAAAAAGGACTTGGAGGTTCCCAGGTTGAACCATACAGAGGTTTTTGTCTCCTGGGTGCTTCACAGACCAGGACTCTGTTTGTTTCAAATATGCACTACATTTATTCCAAATAAACTCCATAAATCAATCTGTGTAATAGAAACCAGAAAAGTTTATGCAAAACAAATACAGAAAGTCATAAATACTGCATTTAAGATGTCATTTTTGTGGCTGGTATATTTCTAGGGTATGTTTTTACTGTTTGTGGGATAAGTTTTTCAGAAACATTAAAATCTTTCCTCCCTTCCATTCTCTATAGGTTTATCCCAAAGAAATAACGAGCCGAACTCTATAAACCAGCATTTATTAAATCCAAATGGGCACTTCATCTTACAGTAGCTTTCAATATAATCTATTTGATCTTTCAAAGTAGTTGGAAAATTATTTCAAGGGGAACTTTCACAGAACAAATTAACTTGAAAGAAGAGAACATTTTATACCCCAAAGAGGGAGGAAAGCAATTTCCTCAGTTTTCCCCTTTCTGGATTCCCCTCAGCCCAACTGCAGATGCACAGATTTGGAGAGACAATCTGGGGCTGCTGTTGCCTGATCTTGGCAGGGATGCCAGAGGCTCAGGGAAAGCAGAGCCACAAACTCATGGGGCCATAAGGCTACAACCGTGACAAGTTCTTTGGGGAAGCTCCAGATTGCAGAGGAGACAAGAAGGAGCAGACTCATGCAAACTAAAAATGGTTTGCTCAGGCTGCAATTAAAAAAATCTACCTCTTAAAAGTTACCCTCTGTATTTTTAGAGGGATTTTATTTCCTGCCTGCTACAGCTCTTCAAACTGCTTGTTAAGTCAGTAGATAAAAATAGCATTGGGGCCATAACCTGCTCAGCAGATCCAGGCACCTGCCAGTTTTAAGAATCCAAACATTAAGGCAGTAAAGGGACACTGAGAGGGTGGAGCCCCAGGACAGATGGGTGGTGGGGTGTTCCACCAAGAGCTAAATCCATCACTTGGCAAACATGATGTCCCCCTTCTCTCTCCAACAGCCCACTGTTTCTCTTTGGATTCATTCAACTCCTCCAGGCATTAAAAAGTATTTCTGAACAAGTTTCTTAAATTAACAGCAGGAAACTAGGAATCATCGTCCAGTCTAAAAACCCTGTATGAATTTTCTTCATCAGACCAAAGTAAAAATGCTAATTTTCTCTCTCTCTCCATGCAGGTGGAGGCTGCAGGAACCAAACAGAGAATGAAGCTGAGAAGGACTAGGCATCTTGGGTCACAGGGGTGAGACAGCCAAAGGAAAAAAAAGACAACTTTTCTGTATGAATGGCAGAGGATTTGGAAGTAGCCTGCCTGAAGCATTTCATCCAAGGCTTGGATCACACCATTGCCTACAGCACACACTGCTAAAGGTTTCTGTCTCCACAGTCTGCTGTTCTACATTCCCTTAATGGCTGGCAAGTTTACCTGAGGAGTGCTAGCTTCACTATCCTAAGCTGTAGAGAAAAAAAAAAATAGGATTTTGAAAGGCTTTAGAAAAAGAGAATTCTCTTAGTGTGCTCTTTCAGAGATCAGATATTTGTTTCATCCTTTTGGTGAGGTTACAATCTGTAAATTCTTTAAGCTTTTCTGTAAGTTGATTTCTTCTTTTGAGCTGAATTACTGTTAAAGCCACAGTACTGGGAACTATAACACAAGAACTAAACCATTACCCACCAGGTTTTCTTCCACAGCTGCACAGTGACGTAGGGAAAGGCTGAGGAATACTTTGTCCTTATTTTAGGGGTGAGGAACCTGAGGCATGATGTGAGGACAAATATGTGATTTGGCCAACATCAGAAAACAGCCAATGGCAGGTCCTGAAAACCTCATTTTGGTACCCAAGCAATAAATGCTTCTCTTGCTTTAGTAATGATAGGGGTGTCTTCTTGATCTCTGCCCTTCAGTGTTGGATTGCAGACAAGCCTTTCTCAGATGCCCATGAAAACTTTAAATCCCACTGAGCAATACAGAAACCCTGCTGGCAGATGCCCACAGTGAGGAAATTGCCAGCACCCTGGGCACAATGTAGGATCTGCCAAGAGCACAAACTTCATCACCTCTCACTGGACACCTACTTCCTCCAGCACCCAAGAGCCTACACAGAGCCAACAACAACCAAACTCCAGACTGGAGCTACCCACTGGCTCAGGACTCTGAGAAACCTCAGTTCACCTTTAACCACCTTGCTCAGCACAAGCAATCTTTGTCTCAGCTAAGAGCCACGGCCTGGCACTTCTCTCTGGGCCAGCTACAAAGCTTCCCTGTACTCTACATAACCTTCCAAGGGAGACAAAATCATCTGCTGCTCCTCGTTTAACCCAGGCAGGTGGTTTTACCACAGGCTGCTCAGGGGATGCTGTGTTCCACTCCAGAGGGGGCTGGATTTCATTTATCTACAATGGGAGTGGGGGAACAGACAAGAGAACAAAGCAATGCTTTTATGATGTGTTTCTTGAAGGAATGTTGGGAAGTCAAACTCACACTACGAAGTCTCTTGTTCTCCTGTCATAATTTAAAAATAGTCCCCCTCTGCTTATCTGCAGATCTCTGAGTAGTCTTTCCTAGGAGAATAAGAAGGAGGTTGCAGAGCTGACAAGAATATGACAAGACCCATTCCAGGAGAAGGGATCCACCAAAGAGTTGCAGGCCATGTTGTTAAGTTATAAAACTAGATGGCTGGAGCAGGCAAAGCTCATCAGGACATCAGACATCCCTGCCCCAGTCAGGGAGCTGCAGTCATGCTAGATCAGGGCATTTCAAAGGGAGCTGTGCAGTCACAGCCTCCAAAACTTTTGCTACAGCAAGTTTTGAGGAAGGCTGTTGACAAGGAAGAGAACTGTAATAAATGGGTAACTCCTGTGACAAGACACAAAACTATTTATAGTAACCTTGAACTCCACTGCTGGTTAAATCTACACGATGAAGAGACACCAAACAAGACATCCCTCCTCTTCAGGCAGCTGGATTAATCCAGCAGAGCAGAAAGCATCCACAGGGAGCCTGACACTCCTGTATGTTGACCCAGGAAGGAGGCAGCTCAGCATGAAGCTCAGCAGAGCCTGGAGAAAGTCCCTCCTAAGAGCATCTCTAGACATTTGCCCTTTTCCATTCCAGTGAGGAAAATCAAGTGAAAGAAATTTGGATAGCCTTAGATGGATAAGAACTCACCCAGAACTTCTGTATGTGGGCCAAGGTTTTGCAGAAGAGGCTGATGATGTTTTGGGATGGGAATGCAGAGAGGTAGGGGGGTGTGTAACACTGGAGGCATGGGGCTGGTGAGTGGCCAGCAGGCTGGGTGTAGATGGGATCAGTGAGTTGCCATGGGAGCAGTATTGGCACCTTAGGAAGCACCTTAGGGATGTGCAGGAGCAGGAGGTGTGCAGGAGCAGGGTCTCCCTCGTGCAGCCCTTGGCAAGCTGCTGGAGGGAGGAAGCTGCCCCTGCAGATGCAGAGGAGCTGTCAGGGGACAGAACACTCCTCCCAGCTCTGGCAGAGACTGTGCAGATGCTCTGGCCAAGTCACGTTTTAACAGCCCCATGCCTCAGTTTCCCCAGCTGTAAACTATTATAGGGATGTTTTGTGGCTGAACACAGCCCATACTCACAAAGCAAGCAGAGCTCTTTGGACAGATGATCCCAAGGAATATGAAGCATTTACTTGAGATTTTTTCCCTGTGCTTCTCTCTGATCTTTGATGCTGACACCTAAATAATTTACAATGTGAAGAAGGAAGGAAAAGACCAGAAGCAATCACACCAAAGCATCCAGCCTCCTCCAGGCATGGCCCAGGAGTTTTGGGGAAGGAAGGAATGTGCTCCCACCCCAGCCCTTCATCAGTCCTTCTGCATGATGACATGCAAGTGCTTGTTGATCAGTTTATGGATCTGGAGACTGACAGACTTTGAAGTCAGAGCTTGGCATCCCCAGTTATATGCTAGGACTTGAAATGATCAAAGCTGCCAGCATTTCTGAGGCCTCATGAATGAGCTGCACTGGTAATGGGAGCTCAGAATTCAGGATTTGGCTCCTAATCTCCCCAAGAGTGTCACAAGCATGAGCACACATTCTATGGGCAATTTGGTGGCCTTTCAGTGTCTGCATTCCATGCTGTGAGCTGAAGAAGGAGGGCACACTACAGCCCTGCACACATTGCACCACTTATTGCTGTTTCCTAGTGTGAAGGATGTATTCTGCAAGCAATTCTAGGCAGGATTTCCTAAAAAGAGGCACTAATGACAACAAAAATGTTAGCTCAGCTTTTAGATTCCAGCTGGAGTTTGCAGATGTGGTAGACAGGGATAAATACCCTCTTGTTTTTTCACAGGAGTGATTCTTCTAAGTGGAGGGAGTACACTGTCTTTGTTACAGGGTCAGATCAAGGGCTGTTTGGTGTCCTAGTGCTTTTTAAGTGAACATACCTGAGCTGGAGAAGAGGAGAAAGAAAAAGAAGGTACAGAGCAGCTCTGAGGACACAACTGCCTCTCAACAGTCAGTGTGACCCTCTTTCATGAGGCATCTGGGACACAGATATGAGTTGCTTTCAGTCTGATGTGGCTGGAAGGGGCAGAGGGCAGAATCCATGTGAGAAGTTTTACAACCTGTAGCCTGAGCGTCAATCTAGCAGCCTACATGATCTGTGTGTAGTGCACAGGTATAAATCAAACTCCTGAATATGAGTTTTCTTTGATTAACATGTCCAACAACTTCCTTGCATTCCTTGCAATGCTGTTTGAAATTTGAACAAGCAAAGCTCTGTCCCAGTAGCCCCATTAAATTGCCTGGTGGAGAGAGGAGCAGCAGGAATGCAGGCTGGTCAAACAGCCTTTTGATAGACCAGACTTGCTGAGCTCAGAAATGCTGTCTGAGTGCAAGCTCCAGCTACGTGCCCAGACTGCTCTGGTCTGCCCTGGTCCTGAGGTCCTCCCTGGGAGGACTGTCAGTGTGACAGCAGACCAGACCCTGGTCCTTCCCTGAGTGGCTGCCCTTCAATTCCAGTCTTGCAGGTTTTCATACATACAGAGCCCCCAAAATCACACCATCATCCACCTTTGGTGGAAGATATTTGGCATGTCAAGATTCTAATTCTGCGTTGTGACATTCTGTGTTACCCTTGTGACCAAAACTGTCATGTGTTCTTTCTAGATTAATACATATTAACCAAGAGCTGTGAATTCCCAGACTCCCCAAGCACTAATTCAGCCTGTAAATGAGCCAGGCAAGGGATCACTGAGACATTACCACGAACACCTTGGAGTTCTTGCACACCTCATGAGTACAGCTTATCAGTGTCCGACTTAACTAGGAAGCAGTTATAGGCTGTAAAATTCACATCACATATCCTGTTTCTGAGAAACTGTTCTTGGCCCAGAAGTTAGTTCAAAGGCACTCAAGCCTCATACCTGAAATTCAAGACCACCTCTCTGATTTCCCTCCACCACATGGTGAGAGGATCAAATTCACCCTTTGCTGGGACTTAGGTTTTTTTTTTAACTGAAAAACCATTAAAGACTGACATGCTGGGTGCAGAGATGTCACAGCTCTGGACTCACTCTGGGCTTGTTGCAAAGAGGCCTAAAGTTTCACAATGCCCAACACCAGTGCAAACTCATCTGCTTGAGAGTACTGATTATAATAAGTCAGACTATACTAAAACCAGGAAGACTGTATTTGTCTAAATAAAAAGGTCTTCCGAGAGCACTCCAAGATCACAGTTAGTATGAAATTAGAGCACACATCTGATCGGCTGGGTCAGTTAAAAGTGGAGCTCAGTGCTGTTGTTTCTTGCTGCCTCAGACCCACAGAACCTGCAAGAAATCCCCACGGGTCCCAGTGTGCTCAGACCCAGACCTACCCCAGCTCTCAGCCAGCAGCTCTGCTGGTGTTTGGAATGGCAGCAGCTCCCACATTTTTGCACTGCAGACCCTCAGTTCAACACCTCAAGTGCCAATGGAGACACAGGTGCACACACATCTCTACAGTTCACTATTCATGGGCCTCTTGTGTTCCTGATTGGGGCACCGAGTGATAATTTTACACCTTCTAAGAATTCAACAAGGCATTAATAATCCAAGAGTCACATGCCCAACTGGCACTCAGAGTTGGGCGAGATAAGAATTTACAGTGATGGGCACCATCCCTCTCCCTTTCACCTGAAAGCTTTAAATACACACTTTGGCTGGAAAATCTTGAAGAATTCCAGATTTTTTGAATCAGAACTGAAATCAGAATTGCTTTCATCAGGCAGCATCAAACTGAAAAGGTCATTCAGAAGTCTTGCGTGATTTAATAAATGTATATAATTTAACTGCCTGGGTTTCTTATTCGTGAAGTTAATTGCTGCATTTTAGTTTTCTTGCCATTTCTTAACTAAAAGCATTCTTGTTCTTTATGAGTCAGTCAGCAGGTGTACACATAACTTTATGTCAACATCTGATTACTACTTATTGCTCATTTAACTCAGCAAAATATAAAAATTGGACCATGTCTCTAGGAAAATAAATAAAAGGAGAATGTTGTGGAGTTAGAGCAGAGAAGTTTTTTTTTTTTAATCAAAACAGGAGAGGTTTTCTTGAATATTTTTTCCAAGCACTGTTGTTATAGGTGTTTCCTGAGGAAGTGACGGACTTCCCCCCATTCCATGACTTGCACCCTCTAGTTTCTATTTTTTTTTCTTTAAGCACAGAGTCCAAGAGGTACAAGCAGGCCAGCACAGTGGACAGTTATTTCACTTTGCTGCTAGAATGAACTGATAGGAAGAGAACCAGACTTTTCTGTACTCCAGTAAAGCAAAGAGGGCATAGAGGTAGTAGTGGGCTTAATTTTAGGCAGGTGCCTTGCTAAGCTGTGGCCACTACAAGCCACACAAACCCATCAATGAAATTAAACATAATTTAGTTATTTTTATGACCATGTTGGTTTAGCTCTTTTACAGAGAGGAGCAGCTCATAAAGACAGAGCTTCAGGCACATTGAAAGCTTTAGAGAAAGGTTCAGATCAGCAGTGAGCTCTAACCCACACATGCAGATATGTAGATTATCCTCTAAAATTAACACCTAGCATGGTGCTGGCAGGTTTGTAGAAAAAAGGAGAGAAGCCTTAGGCAGCTGTGCTGATGCAGCTATTGCAATTTAGTAGCTTAAAAAAAATTATTATTTGACTTCTCCTCATGTACATGAATTTAACTCTACAGTATCACACCTCAGTGGAACACATCAGCTCAGAGGCTTCACTGCATCTCATGTTCACCTAGCAACAGCTTCAGCAGGAGCACAGGCTGATCCAGGGCACAGACAAAATGTTCCCTTTAGGATTTTGTTGCTGTGACATTCTCAGCAGTCACTGTGAATCTGCTGTTGCTTCTCCTCCCCTCATCTTCCTCCTCTTCAAAAACCAGCATGGCCCATTTCCCCTGGCTTTACAAACACCTCTCCCAGACATTTACAGTGCAATATTTAGCAATGGGAAGTTGCTTCTTTGGCAAGTTTCCAAGCTGCTAAATGAGAAGTGCTGCAGGAAGGCAATGTTTTCTCCCACTGGAGAAACACCCTTCCCCTCAACTGTGCACAGGGGGGCTTGAAGCCAAGTCTTGTTTCTTGGATACTCTGAGTAACAAGAGCTCATATAAAAGTTATTGCAAGGCATAAACATTGGCTTTCATGCATAGAAGATCCCACTTAGGCCCAAGTGCAGGGTATGTCCAGGCAGAACACAGCTTTATGCCTCCTTTGCTAAGAGCTGTCCATGGAACTGACCAAAGGAAAGTGTCAAGAGTACACAGAAGCACTAAGCACTTCAGGGTAGAAAGCAAAACTGATCTGAACGTTTCTGTGCAGACACAAAAAGCAAAGCTACCCTCTGGTTTTACACTGACACACCTGCTGTCAGTTCAGCATAGTGACTCCAGATTGGCTCCAGCATTCCTGAAAAAAACAATCAAGCCAGCAACCTCCACCTCAGTTGAAGCTGCTAGTTAATCAGCACATTTTGGGCAACAGACTTCCACGGGCTTTTACCATTGTTTCTTAGCCAGCATTGATCAGAGAACTAAAAAAGGTTGCCAAGTCCTCAAAAGATTTTAGTGTGAGAGATGCAGACCACATGTGCTGGATGGTAAACAGCTCTTGAGGATCAGAATAAAAAGGTCTTTTTAGTCCAAGCAAACAAAAGTAAATGCCAGAATCTAAATGAAACAGAACTTTTCAAAAGCCTGAGGCTACCAAGATTTCAGAGCTAAAAGTGTAGCCTTGTTTGTTTCTTAGAAACACCTAAAGCACACCACATTATCAAGAGAGGCGACCCTGTGCTGTTCCCATCAGGGCAGCAGTGTCTTTTGATTCTCATCTCATTTCCAAGTACCTGTCTGAGCAAAATAAGTCCATGATATTGCTTTAGCCTCCAATTAAAGCTGCATGTAGTTGGTTACTTTGTAATGGGGTAGTCAACGAGGCAAATTGAGTCAATTTGTCAATGAGGCAAATACCATTTATACCATTCACTGAATACAGCAATCCAGCCTAAGCCACGCCACCAGAAACACAGTCCTAACACAGAAAAAGCTCTGAAATACTTTACTTTTCTGCTTTAAAAACATGTATGCTGAAACAGAGCTGAAAGAAGGAAAGAGTTTGCTTTTGGGGACCACAAATCTGAGGACCAAGTAAAAGCACACAGATTGGAAAGGGCTGCAATTTAGCCATCACAGACTGGTGCTGCTGGATATGTAGAATTGCTCCACAAAGATCCTTGGCCCTGTTTCAGGCATCTCAGAAGCAGATCAGTGAAGCTTTGTGCAGAAGACTGCCTAGAATTTTAACCCAGTTGAGAACTAAAGGCTCCTGCAGGATAAATCCCCAGGCAAACGTCCCACTTGGCCCCGGGACACACTGCCTCTGTGAAGGCTGATGAATGCCTGCAGCTTTGAGGTTAGACAGATTTGGGTTTATTTAAACTAAAGTTTTGGCTGCTGCAGCATAAACCTACTACTGCTCATGCAGTCCTCGGGCTGTGCAGGGCTGCTTCCCCCACTTCAGCACAACTGGTGGTGTGGCTGCCAGCAGCTGCTGCTCTGGTTCCTCTGAGGGTGTCTACTCTCTGCAGATGGCTCTGCAGCACCACTGCCATGGAGCAGGATGAAATGCAGCCTGGCAGCCTCCTCCCAGCCCAAACCCCTCCTTCCCTGGCCCACTGCTGTCGGTCTTCCCCCACCTCATTTCTCTCCCAGTGCATTAACCAGCCCCTCCTCGCTGGGTTCAGTGACGCTGCTCTGTTTATCCCAGAATGAACACACACATCCAATCTGTTCAGAAAGTCTCAACAGCCCTGGCAAAGCAGGCCTCCATCTGGAGTGTCCATCTTTGCTGCCTTCAGCTCTGGAGGAGCAGAGAAGTGACAACAAACTTGGGCAAAGGAGAGCCAAAAAGCATCTGAATATCACCCCTTCTAGCTACCACACGGGTCAGCAGCCAACATGTATGACCTGAATCACTGGCTTCTGGTTTTTTGGGGGGTTTTTTAGGTCATTCAGGAAAATTCCTGGCATTTATATATCCATTTATAAACCAGGGAACTTAGTTTATGTGGGCAGAGTCAGCCCAAATCAGGTGCAAGATGAGGCACAGGACGTGAGAAAATTCAATGTCAGTAGAGAGGCTAGAAAAGATGTTTTGAGATTAGAGATGCTTTGATATTAGAGATGCTTTGACACTTGAAGCTCATCCCATCTCACACAATCCACACTGGTACCATGTAGAGAATACAGGGAGAAGGCAATGGCCCTCTCCCTCTCCAAAGCCTTAACAAATACACAAACCAATGATGAGAGAGTCCACACATTTGAAAAGCTTGTAAAGCAGCACCAACACTTTACTTCTTTTATGGCCCTGTGGGTAAACAGAAGAAGCATGGTTCGCCTTGAGCCTCTTTTATTCCCCTTAAGAAATTCTTTCCAGTGCTGTTTTACAGGTTTGCACAGCCTCGCAATGAACAGACACCCCACAGCAAACCAGGCATTTAAAAAACACACTAAGCTACCATGAAGTAAATTACTGACTTAACAGCCAGGCACCTACAGGTATAATTGGGTTTCATTTGAAGAACAAATTAAAGCAATGTGCATATTAGCTATGAGTCTGCAAGGGGGCAGAAAGAGACAGTCTGGAAACTTTCCAAAGTGCACAAGATTAAAGAAGCCCTGCCAAAACAGCTCCCAGGAGACAGCAGTCACACCAAGAAGGACCAGCTCCCAGGGAGAGCCAGACACACACCCAGGTACATCTGCATGCAGGCTCCCATCAGAGGGGCGAGGGAAGGCTACATTTGAAATGTAAACTCCAAAGCAGGGGAAGCTTTAGGTCAACAAGAATATTGATAGGGACAGAAAAGACCAGGGCAGGGTGAGCATTTGGATGGATATTGCAATTATTGGGTCATAATGTTATTTTCCTTCATGCCCTTTTCCTAAAGCCCAGGGGCAGCCATACCGACTTCCCTCTCCCAGTATCAAATCTAGCACTTCAGTATATTTTAGGGCTTTACTAGTACCTGTAACTTCTGTCAAAGCCCAGTTCCAAAGGCTTAAGTGGGAAAAACATGACCCCAAAGCATTCACCAAAAGTTTCTTACAACCAAGTACTCTGCCACAGTGACAACATGTCTCAGGCCACAGTTTTCTCAGATATACAACTGTTGCTACTGCAAGAATATTTGACCAGCTCCAGTCTACTCAGGATGTCTCCTCCAAGGGATAAGACTTGTTTCCTTACTAGCTTAGCCTCCTCTACCCACACCTCTTCTGCTTGCCATCTTTTTGCTGCTGCCAGAGAGGAGAGCAAAGGATGAAACAATCAACCAGCTGAAAGGGAAAATAAGTAACAGCCATGGAGGGCTTCAAAGTTAAGCAAGGAAGTAATTAGTGGAAAGAGGAAAGCATCCAGAAAAGGCAAAATGGTAAAAGAGTCAGATGAAAGTAGGGAGAGATAATGAAGAGACTATTAGCAGCTTCAAGGCTGGTCTTGGATGTTATCCTCCAGTTATTTTTTTCCCACCCTGAAGAACTGCCTTTTCTTCAAACCACTTTAATTTCTGAACTCTGTACTTCTCCCTATCCACAGTCAGGGTCCAGATCCAACTGCTGCTTTCCTTCTTCTGACTCTGAAGGCCACTGAAAGTCTCAGCACTTGCCTTCCCCAGACAAAGCACCTGGATTTCAGCTGTGCAATCCAGTCTGGGTCAGGCAGGGAGTGTTCTCTGAACAGCACTGCTCTCAGTCCTGCCCTGCAGAGTCAAAGCTCTCAGATGTCTGTGCTGAAGAAGGGCACAGTCAGACCTTTGGAGCAGGGAAACAACTTGACATGAAATCCTGCTGGAGCACTGCAGAGGGAGGCTTGGTTGGTGTCAGTTCAGAACATGAGACTGTAATAATATTTGCCCTCGGTTCAACTTCATATACTATGTACAAAAGCCTCTGTTTGAATGAAGGAATGGCCAGGGAAACACGAACTGAGAAGAGCCAAGAAACTCAAAGCAAAGTCCCAATTCTTTTTGTCTGGAAATCTAACTGTTTTGGAAAGAAACAAAAACGCACTGAAGGTACACAAGGAAAGCTCAAAACACTTTTCTTGCTGAACTTTCTCAGTTTTACTTGATGATATTTAAGGAGAGAGCAAGTACATGTGTGTTCCACAGAAAGGGTTCAAAAGTATGCCTTTTTTTTTTTTTTCCCTCATTCAGGGAACCAGTCTGGCTGTGAGAGCAGCCTTGGTCTCCTGGATAAATAAAATCATAATGTTTTTTCATAGCCTGCAGGGTGGGAAGTAAAACAGCAGCAGTCAGGCAATCTAGGCCTCACCTTGCCCCAATTTTGACCTAGGACAAAACACTTGCTCACATGGCTCAGGAAGGGACATGTGCCACTGCTTTTGCAGCCATCTAAACCACAATGCCTTCACCATCTCCCTGACCCACCTTTGCTTTGTACATTTTGAGGGTGCTGTGCAGCACATTGAATGCCAGGGCCTTTAATGGCACTGGATCCTGGCACTCCAGAAAGAAAAAATATAAGCTGATTGTCAAGAGAAGAGTAAGCCTGGTCCAAGGCCAGAGGGATATCAGGATATAGTAAAGTATTTCTCCATCCCTCAACCTAGACCATGTTGCTTTCAGCACAGCATTCCGGTAATGGCCTTGGCAGTTGTTTCTGCCACTGATAAGACAGACTGGTCCACTGAGAGATGTTTGAGCCTGTACACACCATTAAATATTTTGGTTTGGTCATATGAGTGCTAGCTACCAAAGCTTTCTGGGCAACAAAGACCAGTGCAACAGTGCTGAAGCACTGATATTTAGGATTTTCCAGCTGACTGTGTTTTTCCAAATATGTTTGAGAAGGTCCAGGCAGGCTTACCTGCCCCAGACACTAGTTCTCTTTCTCCTTGAGCTGTATTTACCCAGATGGCAGGTGTTTTATATTTCAGAAAACATTCAAGTAGGAAAACATTTGTACAGGCAGGTTCACCTCAGAGGACTTATTTTCTTTCTCCTTTTTTTGTGGGAATAAAGAGCCTTGCACCAGACCCTGGAGCTACTCACTAGCTAACCCTGTGTGCACGTGAGGCCATGCAGAGCCAAGGCACGGGTGGGGGACATCTGTGGCACGGCTAGGCTGAGGCAGGAGGGTGACATTATGGATACCTTGTCTAACAATCCAGATGTGACTTAGAAATGCACACAAAAGCAGCTCCATACAGCTATAGCTGCTTGTATTTCATACAATAAATTTTATATTTTTTTTATGCTAAAGGAAAGGTCCTCAGCCTTCTGGCCTCTGGATGAGCTGCAGAGGGCAGGTAACCTGAGCCAGCTGCAGCAGCCTAATGAACTCAGTAATGTGTCACCAACCCATGAAGCACAACTCTGCCAGGCTTCTCCAGACACTTGCAGCTCCCCACAGATAGAGGGAAGAAAGAGCCAGTCCTGAAACAGGCAGAGCCTGAAGCAGATCTGGCTAGGACAGCAAGTAAAGCCTGAAAATGCTGTGACCTGAAAGGCTACAATTATTCACAACGGTTCCTTTGCTAACTGGGCATCTTCTGCACGAGGGTTTGTCAAAAGCTGCTGCTCCTTTCAGGAGAGGGAGCCAAACACCAAGCAGAGTAACAAGGCCAGCAGTGCCAGGCCTGTGCCAGCCAGCCCCAGCCCCAGCCTACCTGAGAGCAGTGAGCAGAGCAGTGGAGGTGGCAGCCAGCTTCAGCTGAATCCACAGGACAGGCTGGGAACTCAGGGCAGGGTCAGACACAGTCCGGTCATCACCAAGCAACTTCAAGGAACATCCAAGGTCAAGACAAGGACAGTCAACGATTCAGGGACCACATCAACAAAGTCCATGAGCAGACATCCCTAGAGCACAACTCAGAGAGAGAGAGGAGAGCCTCAAGTCTGAGCTGAAATGGATTCAAGAGCCCACCATGTGGGTAGAGGCCCCAGGTGAGGCTCGTCAGGACCAGGAGGGACCAATGATGACCTCAGGGCAACTGACCACCTGAGATGTGGCCAATCAGGGCAGGCACAGCAGCAGTACAAGAAGGAAAAACACAGGGACAGATTTCAGTTCTTGTGATGGCAGTTTGTGCTATAAGCAACTGAAGAGGGGTTTCTTTATGTAAGGATGTATGAAAAAAGATTTTCTTATATTAATTAATCCTGCTCTCTGCCAAAGTCTGCTGCAAAAGAGCAGGATATCCTCTGGAAAAATGAAGCACCGAGAGGCTCCCATGACCTAGCTAGTCCAGCCACCTGAGGGATCCCAGTCCAGTGCTCTGCTACATCATGTTGCCTTTAATTTTATTTACACATTGCTCCCCGTTCTTATAAGCCAAGATGTATAATCTAAAATTGTCTCCTATGTTTGCTGAAGTTTGGAAACTGGAAGCAGGCCCTCTCATTGCAGCCTATGTCTAAAGAGCCAACTCATTTGTCTTGTCAGTAGCTTCTTTTGACCTCCAGAGCTATTCACAACTCAGTCACTTTCCAGAGATGACTTGTTGCAGTTTGCTTTGGTTTGAACCAAGCTTTGAAACAAGTGACCAGAATGCACAACACTTCTGCACAACATCTTGAGGAAACAGCAGGGTAATTTATGAGACAAACTACTAGTATTCAAAGGATAACATCTTTTCAGCAGAAGTCCCTTTTCTTCAAAGGAAAAAATGCATTTTGCTTTGTGAGCTTGCGTTTTTATAGATACACACATAACAAACATTTATTTTGCACCCACCATGCCTGTGGCATGATGTGTGTGTGTAGAAAGGTCAAATGAAAGGAAGAGATGTTGTCTGAAGGTGGCTGCTCCCAACCTGTGTGCAGTTTAAAGCAGGATTGTGACATGCCCTGTGGAAGCAGCCAGCAAGGGCTGGCCTCCCACTGGGCAGTGCTGGAGCAGGAGCAGACAGCACGCCAGCATCTGACACAGGAATGGATCCTGTGGGAATGATCTGGCAGCAAGGAGTCTGCAGGGGAAACAAGCTCAGGCAGATAATTAGAAAGACAGGAACAGCCTGGAATGGCCTGGGTGTCCATGGTAATGATCCCAGTCCCATCCTTCCCTCCACACGTTCCTTGGAACAACTCCCTCACTGGGATCCTAAAGAAAGCTGCATCTTTACACAAAGTGCCTTCTTCTGTGTGCTAGGACAATGAAAATGGATCACAGCTCTTGCTGGAATTAGTCCTAAGGTGGGAACTCAGCCATTCTGGAGCACACATGGGGTCAGGTCAGGTTTTTCCCTACAAACAGGAGAAGCCATGTGGTTTTCGTATAATTTGGAACGTTTTCTTACAGAATGAAGATTGATTAGATGCCTGGAGTTCCCCAGAAACAATGTTGATAGTGTTAGCAGCCTGCACACCACAAGAACCCATTCATAAAAAAAAAATCCTCATTTTTAAATTTATTTTTTTTAACTTTATGTTCTTGGAAAAAGAAGCTTATTGAGTAACTATCAGAGTTCCTCTTTCATCACCTTGTCATAAATCCCACAGGCTCTGAATTCCTTTACCAATCTCTCAGTTAAATTGTGACCTGCCTATTCTAATAAATAAACCTTTTTTTTCTTCCCCCCCAAAAAAGCTGGAAACATCCAAGGAGTTGCTCCCCCCTGCGCTCACCCTGAGTTCTACTAATTGAGACATCAAAGCAGATGGAAAATCAAGGTTGTGCCTGTACAATCCCTGGGCATTAACCTCTCTGTTTAGACCATTTTCAAACAGGGCAATTAACTTTTGCCAACATAGATCTCCCTCTGAAGTTTCAGCAATACATTCTTCTATCACTATTTATGTGAAGCATGGAACAGCTGCTGCCTTTCACCCTGAGGTGGCTGTTCCCTGAGGGCAGGTGAAGTGTTCCTGGGTGTATTTTGTGCAAATTGACATCCCATCCCAACCCAGTTCCAAACCAAACTCATGGTGCTGCTATGAGGTGTGGAGGCTTTTTTATCATCTTCACAAACACTGACAGGTAAATTTGATACTGACAGGTAAATTTGATACTGCAAACTGTCAAGGCTGGAGATGATACTGCTGTAAAAGGTAAATTAAAGAAAAAAATACCTAAAATTCATAGACCACAAGAGTGCACTTAACAAATGATCCCTGGCAGATAGGAAGCAGTGTCACTGGACTGGGGCTCTGCTTCCTTATGGAGACCTGCAGATAATTTAAACATTTTGAAGAACCACAGGATCATCTGCACGAGGGCTGTTCTGTGCTCTGCATTTGCCCCATCCTAAACTAAACCAGAAAGCTCCTCTATGGAGCAATGTCTAATTCACACTGTGCCTCGTGGATGTAAACATTTCACTGACATCCTGAGAAAAGATAATGCCAGGCCTCCCAAGGATCTGCAGCATTTTTGTAGCTGGTTGGACAGGGTAACATATGTGCACCCATGTTATATGGAGCAGACAGGATGCATAAATGAGTGTTGCCCTTGGGCAAGAACAAATCAGGTGGTGCTTGTTTTCTCCCTAATTTGCTGGCATCGTTGTTCTGCTGGTGAGCAACCCCAGCAAAGCCCCCTGGCACATTTTCACTCATATTTAGCTCAGGCCTCTGAACACTGAACATTCAGGAAGAGAGACTGAAATGGGACCAGGCTTCAATGAAAAGCTGGCCCCTAACACACACACACACACACACACACACACACACACACACACACACACACACACACACACAGACACACACATTTAAGTGCTCTATGCAGTGGAACACATGATTGTGCTTAGGACAATATGCTGCTCCCAAAAAGGGCTTGCAGGTTTCCTTGTAGAGGGGGTGGTGACAAAGTCCCAGTGACAGACATGGCTCATAAGCTCCATTTCTCCACAGTTTCTGCCTCTCTCTGTCAGACAGGACAGTCCCATCAAACCAGATACAAAATAACAGAATTAAGGTGTTCTGGGTGTCCCAGAGGACCTGGATTGAACAGAGCAGATTCAGAAAATATCAGTGGTACAGGACAGAAATATGCATCTTTCTCTCTTGAGGTATTGAATTACTTCACATCCTTGGGCAATGCAGAGTGGAGGTGTGACATGCTGCCAGTCCAGAATGTTTCCCTGATGTCTTTCAGCAGGGGTAATTCACATTAAGCCACAGGACATCTAAGCACATCCTGATTCAGCCAAGCATTTTTGGTGTGAGCTTCAGTTCTTCAGTGATGGGGAACCAGAGTGATGCTCCCTGCAATGTGTGACCACACGAGCAACTGGAACCCAGCTCCTGCTTTTAGAATTAGCCTGTTTGACCAGTGGATGATTAGAAGTGACCCCCACTTCTGGCAGGAGTCCCCCAAAACCACTCTCTATCAGAACTGCAGTTCTTCACTGCCCCACATGCTGCTCACATTCAGCCTCCAGTGACCCCCACCCACTGCTGAGACCCAGTAAATTTTGCTGGGTATCCAAGTCCTGGAGAAAGAGCCTGGCCATCATACTCAGTTTGGGAAGCACAGATGAACACCAGAGCTTCTCTCCAAAGCTTCCTGGCAGGATCTGACTTGGAGCAGATGGAGGGAAAGAAGAAATTTGAAAACACCCTTTCCCCTTTCAGAGCAGTGAGCTGGAAATCAGTCTGCCTGCCAGCTCTTGCGGTGTAGTTGCCAGGCAGTAGTACTGCTCTGCAGGCCAGGATCAACAAACTACACATTTGTATTCTCACCAGGGCCAGCATTATTACTGCCACAACTTAACACCCTTAAACAGGACTGCTGCAGCTGAGAAAGCTGTCTTGGGAATCAGGAGAATCACAGCAACCAGTTATGAAGGACCCACAGAAAAGGGTGGTGGCTATAAACCTCATGGAAAGGGCAAACTCCTTCGTGTTGTGGACAGAAAACAAAGTATCTGATACCCAGATGGATAGAAAAAGGAAGGAAATAGACCAGCTAGTTGAAGATGTAGCCCTTTGGATGGACTTCCTGGTGGCTTGACCACAGTCACCAACATTGCCCCAGCAGGATGCTGTCACTAACACTGTGGGAATTAGGACTGACATCCACCACAGTCTGTAGGGACAAGCAAGCCCACTGCCACCTGACTAAGGGCCTTTCTTCATCTCTCTCCCTCATGTGGCCACTTATACAATCTCAGCAAGTGACCCGTTATTTGTGTTCAGCCAAGGGTTCATCAGCCAGCAAGCAGTACCAGACACAAGGAAACACTCCTGCCAGTAGAAATAAAATTGAGATGCTGGAAACACTTTGCTTTTTCCACACATAGATGTGACGCAAGTCATTGTAGAGAGCTGGAGTGAACTCCAGGTGAAAGGGTTTAGACATGGTAATTACAGCATGAGATTCCTGTCAGAATTTCAGAGTGCTCCCTTCATGGTGCACATCGATGGTGAATGGCAGGATAGAGATTCTTTGTTACCAAGGGTTTTTTCTCACCCTGGATTCCTGTGAACGTCTCAGATCATGGACAGGAGACAAACAAGGAAAAGTGTAAATTCTGTGCTTTGACCAGTTTTTCTTCCCTTCTGGCACAGCCCCTTTTGCTGGCCCCCAAAACTACTGCTGCAGACAAACTGCATCATGGAGGGTCCTCTCCAATTCCTAGGACTGAGGATGACAGTCTTACATATTCCAGGAGCTATTACTGCTGAAAATCTTCTTGAAGAGAAAACCAGATCATCCCTTGAGATAACACCTTCCATCTCAACCTTCCAGGGTTGATGCTTCACAGGAAAATTCTTCATCAAGAGGTCTTAATGTTGAGCTTGTGGAACACCACCTTCTCCCTTGTTTATTTCAAGAAACACCTAAAGATTCTCTGCCCAGAGAGGAGACCAAATCACCTCATCACCTCTCTGACAAGCTCATACCAATGTACCATCATGGTGACTGAAAAGCTGTGGATGGCTCCAAATCAGGATTTATTTTTAGGTTTCCAGACTGTGCATGCTCTTGCCAAAAGAGCCTGGTCCAAAGTTTATTCAAGTCCACGATAAAAATGTCTAATGGCGTGAATGACCTTTGGATCAGCTCCAAACACTGTGCACTGATATTAGCACTGGGGCTGGCTGGGGATTCCCTTCGGGAAGGCTGCCCAGTAAAGAGGCAGTTTTCACAAAATTGGAATTTTCAGGGAGAAAAACATCCTGATTTTGTACCTTCTTTCCTTTCACAACAGAGAAATAAAAAGACCTTTTTTTTTTCAATTAAGAAAAGTCAAGGAGAAATATTTTCTTCAGGGCCAGTTGGAACAAAATCAGAAACTATGTTTTGGTTTGAATGTGTTCAATAAACCATTAAAACCTCATTTTCCTATAAGTACACAGTCTCACAGGGCTGTGGTTTAGGTGTCTCATCTTTCCTGCAGGCTGTTTCCTTGAGGACTCCATCTTCCATGGTGTGGACTCTTAAGGTCTGTGAGACATGACAGCAGCTACACATTGTTCCCTGAAAAATACAGGTATTAAGTTACTGCATGAGAGCTGCTAGAAGGAAATACAATTCAAGGCTAATGTTCAGCACTGAGTGGAGTTAAAGTGAAGCTTTTAGGGTTAATTGAACAAACTAAAGTGAAACACATCAATTTGGAGCATGCCAGAACTTTGGATCAAAAAATGTCGGGGCAAAACTTATTTCCCTCTGCAAAGCAAGATGTTTTGAAATTTTGTTTTATGAAAAGTTTGGAAACATTGGCATTTCTTGACAGCCAGAGAGAAGAACAAAGGTTTCAAGAGAGCAAACCTCCCTTTCACTGCACTGCTGTTATTAAGAAAGCAAGAAAGGTGAGGAAGGAAGATGTGAGCAGCTTACTGCTCTGTAGCTGAAAAGTCCTGCAGAAATGAGCACCAAACAGCCATGCTCTCTCTGCAACTGTATGCCTTTGCATTTCCAGGATCCTTTCACATGATGACATGCAATGCACGGGGGAGAAGAGATTAAAGAATCCCCAGCTGATGAGAGAGAGTTTTGAGTAACCATTTCCCTGGATGCCTCAGCTCACCATGGCAAGAACACATCTCTAGGGCTTTGCAAGCTCCCTCAGATCTAATTTCATCTTCACTGCATCATTGTCTTTCCTGGAGTTGTTCATGGTTCAAGTAAGACAGGCCAGAATTCATTCCTGTCTCACTTGCCACCCAGCTGACAGGTGGTGTGAAAGTGAAGTGGCATGTGGAGCAAGCACAGGGAAAATCACCTTTTGATCTCACTGAAGGTGGTCCTCAAACCAGGTCATGCTTGAGAGAACTGGCAGGGAAAATAAGGAGAGGCTGGGCTGCAGCTGTCTGTTTTGGGGCAGTCTCCATTTCAGGAGAATATTTGCCTTTCTCTCACTGCCAATTTTAGAGCCTTTATAAATACCACACCTAAGTAAAATGGAATAAAATAAATTATCCTCTTCAAGCACCCCACGCCCTTTAATCACCCTCCTTAAGAACATCCAAAGGCTGCAGGGATGCACAAGGACAAGAATTATTGTTAAAAATAACCGGTCTAGGGAGGAAAGCAATTTATGCTGGGTCTGGAGGAAGGATGAGGTTCCACTTCCTTCTGAAAATCAAGTGAACAATGTCAACCCAGAGCCTGCTGTGTAGTCCTCAGAGACTTCCACAGCACAACTTGCAGCACACACAGAGTCAGGACACAGGGTGGGAGAGCAGCCAGCCCGCTCCCTGTCATTTGCCCAGTGACAATATTTCACAAGCATCCCATCCCATCCTGGCTTGTAAATCTGTCCCTTGATGTGCACGGTTTTGTTTTGCCATGAAGCACAAAACTTAATTTTCTGATTATTTGGCAAGATGCCTTTGTCCTGTGAATGTTTCCAGGCTCAGCACAGATTTAGGGCTATTCTCAGGAGTCTTATGCTCACAGACAGATATCTGCCAATTCCCAACACGTCCAGATATTTAACCACCTTTTCTGAACAAGGTGCTTGACCAGAGATGCAAGACAGATGCAGCATTAATTAGCTCTGAACCAAGTGTAGTTCAAAACACAGCTCTTAGAGAAGATAATGCCACTCACCTTTGAACTGGACCATGTGACCTATAAATGTCACGTCTGGAATATACACTACAGTGTGGTATTTATAAGTGCCTTTTTACTATTGCTATTATTATTATTATTATTTTCCTTTTTACCTGAATGTTTGGGGACTGTGGCAGGAGAAGTCTGTACATCTGGAAAGCGTCAGATTTAACGCCCGAAGTCATCAGCCCAGGTCAGCTAAAAGTACATGTTTGCTTCCAGCAGCAGCTGTGCAAACTCCTGTTGCCTTGGTTGTGCGGGGCTTATGTAAAGATTCCTCAAAGACAGTGCCCTCTTTGTGAGCCCATAGCTCTGCTGATCCCTGGCAATTCCAACCCCAGTTTCAAAAAGAAACGGGCCTAAAATGGCACTCCCACCGCAAACAGATGTATTTCAGCCTCTGTCTAAGGCAGCATTCATTTCATCATGAAAAGGAAAACACCATAATTTAGGGTCACACGTCTCCTGCCTGTCAGTCAGGCACTGCCAGCTATTTTTACAGCATCCCAGGGTGTTGTGGCAGTCTAGAGAACAAGTGACACACCTCTCCAAAGGCAGTTCAGAACAATACCGTTCAGCGAAGCTTTGGGTTTGTCCCTGATTTTTTTTTCCTTGAACAGGCTTCAAATAAAATCTCTCTGCATTGCTCATTTTTTTCTATTGCACATTGATTTTCTTTGCTTTCTGTTGCTTCATGGACTGCCCCTGCACACTGCAAAATCCACAGTGGAGGCTCAGCACTAGAACTTTTTCCATGGGGCTGTGGCATGTGGGTGGAGCAGATGTACCATGAGAACAAACTCTCTCACACCAGTGGCCAACAGCTGAACAAAACTACACCTACTGTAAGAGAAGCCAAATTTCACTCACTGACTTCAGGAGCTGTCAGTTGCTTCTGTTTTACATTGAGATTGAAACGATTTTTTTAGCCTAATAAAAAAACTATAATTAAAAACAATCCAGTAAAACTACCAGGCATCTGAAAGACACACAGAGAGCATAGAGAAAACAGTTCCAAGCATCCCTGCCTTGTAGCCAAATATTATATCTGCAATGTAAACAGAACACCTCCATATTTACAGTTTGGTGGGAGTTTTGATCAGCTTTAGGGTTCAGACCACTGCTAATCAAAGTCACCAAAAGTCTTTGCATTGACTTTAATGAGCTCTGAAACAAGACTGGAACATACAGCATTCTATCAAGAATCCAAAGTGGGAAAAAACCCAACTCTGGTAAAACTCTTACTTTGGTATTTTTGAAAGTTGAATGCCTGAAGGTGCTGTACTGCTCTGGCTGTGCAGTTTCAGCCTCCATGGATAAAAAGCCCTGCTGAGCCCCTCCTGACAGTGCCCGAGTTCCTCACACAGGAAAGTCCACTAGCAGGTTTCATTACAATAATTGTGCAACAGTTAATAGTACAATGTGGAGAAAGGGGGCAAGAAAACACAAGGGAGCAAAATCCAGATGATCAATCATCCTTTTCCCTGACACTGTCTTTATGTGGGTTGTTTTCACCAGGAATATACATCTAGTAATTGCCCAGATTCCTTGTTTTTTCAACATCATTTCTGTTGCAAATGCCATTAGTTACTGTACTGTGGTGATTTAAAGCTGAAAACATACTGTGACCTGAATCAAAAGACAGATTAACTTACCTGCTTTAACAAGGAGTTGCTTGAAGTCTTATAGGAAACACTGTATGAACTTACATTTCATAAAGGCAGTAATAGCTTTTCCTTTTACTTTTCTGTGAGAGAAATACAAAAGGAAATGGGAGCTGGGTGCATAATGGGAACTGGGTTGCAGAGCTTTAAGTCTGCAGGTCATCAATTCAAGGTAATTTAGCTGATGACTCCAGTGGTCTCAGCCCAGCTGCCAGGGGACAGGTGACCACACTTGGCCATCCAGCAATGCTGAAACCTTGATGGCAATTCAGTGAATGCAGAGAGCTTTGACTGCCCAGCCTACCCAAGCCTGAATCCCGTGCTGGGGTGTTGGGGGTTTGGCTCAGGGTTTGGCTCAGCCCCATCTGTTGAGCAGCTGGATACAGCATGGGCAGCACTGACGAGAGGGACCCAGGTCAGTTCCTCTGAGCACCACACAGAGGTCAGGCTCTCTCTGCCCCTGATTACAGAAATGAGAAAAGGCTGAGTGGATTCCCAGTGATACAGGCTCACCCCTAGACAGTCCCAGAGGAGGGCTGTGTGTGAGGGATCTGGTAAGAGCCTGCTGATGAGGACAAACAAGTAGGAGACTTTTCAGCAAATGACCTCCAATGATAAATTTACTGAGTTACAGCATCTGTGGACCAATATCCTTCAGGAAGGCTCCATTCTCAGCTGCCACTCTCACTAGGAGAGATGCTCAGGTTGGTTTTCAGTGGGGTATTAGCTTAGACATGGGAACCAAAGACTTTTAACTTGAAAAGTTAGGAGAGTGAGTTCTGACTTTTTTCCCTCCATTTGTGGACTCTCAGCAGCAATACAGCTCCTCTGCAGTGAATTTAAGCTGACTAGAATTGCTTTTCTTGGTTTTCTTCCACAAGTGACAGGTTGACAGCTACTGCTCTTGGAAGAAGACGGCCTTCCAATCCTCAGGTCACCATATGGTGCCAAATAATTTCTTTCATGTCATACCTGATTTAGAGCAGGAGGAAATAGAGCTAAGAGACCATCTCCTCCATTGTCCATCACGAGTCACTGCGTCATGCTGTTTTCAACGTGCCCCATCCCAACAGGCAATTTGAGAGCTGTTGTTGTCCTTCCAAGCTTTATAAATGTGCTAAATGGGGTGGATAGCTGGAGAAGAAATGTGCCGTTGACTGTTAGACATTACAGGAGGGAATAATGTGTCATAAATCAAAGAGACACAACACTATCACAACAGGCTAGCCAAGAATATGAACTGTAAGAGTTCTTATAATGACACCTATTTGTTGAGTCAAGAATTTCATCTCTAAGCTGTTCAGTGAGGCTTTACATCTCTGCTCTGGTCCTGTGTTTTAAATGATCGCTTACAAGAAAAATCTGAAAAAAAGAGATGCGTTTTATTTTCTTGGGGAGAGTTATCCTCAGTTATCCATGCTTCTTCCACTTAAAAAAAAATCCAGAAAATCTTGAGCTATGAAATACTTGCTTTTTCAAAGAGTTTTTAATTCTTCAGAGTACCTTTTGGTGTGCTCTTCTTCTTCTTTAATCATGCTTAGAACAGAAGCTGTGATATTTTCCCTTGCTTATCACTAGGGCAAGCAGGCTAGAAAAGCAGAAGTAGGAAGCACAGTGTATGTCTAGAAATCAGGGAGAGTAAACAAAACAGCAGAGAGCCACCTCATTTCCACTCTAAATGGAAGACTATCTGAAGGAAGCACAGTAGATGCATACAGACTATATTCCACCACTTGGTGTTTCTTCCTCTGCTCCCCTTGCATCATCTTGAAGCTCTCACTGCTGGTCAACATCCACAGCAGGGAAGGCAAGAACTGTGCAGTCTCCCTCCTTTCTTCCTAGCACAGCACTTGGTCCAAATGAACAGGGCAAGACAAGACTCCATTTGGATCAGAAAGAAATCACCTGCCCTCCAGGTGGGGTGTTAATCCAGCCCTGCATTCCCTTTTTGGCAACAGACTTCACAATACCCTCACAGCTTTAAACACCATGAGGTGCAAGTACAGTTAATCTCCAAATACTTTACTTGCACCATAAAACAAGGCACCAGCCTTAGTCCCATTCTGCAGTTGGACCCAGAGGCATGGTGGACTTTGAGCCAAGAGGAGTCTGGAACATCTTGCCACTGCCTCCCAAACAGGCAGCCCATTTGGCCTCCGCTAGCACTGGGCAAAGCCTTAGTCCTTAATTTTTGATGCCGTATTCCAATCCCGCCGCTGTGCCTCCACAAGCCAGTTTGGTGTGAGAACAGGCCCACTGGGGCTGCAGAGCATTCCCTGCAAGCCGGCAGAAGGGCCATGTAAAAATCAAATCCACATGACTGTAGTTACAGGCAACCAAAGAGAGGGTTGCTCTTCCAAGAAAAACTTTTCCATGTAAAAGAATTCTTAATCTCCCCTTTGACTGTCATTGTTGAAATGATGGCTTCACAGGCTTGAAATTTAAGACCCTATCGGCGTCTTTTCTGTTTGCTGTGATTTATGAATGGTTTCGCTGTTGATTATCCTCCAAGATTACAGCACAGCAGCCCTGACAGACAAGCAGAGGAAATTTCACAGGATAACAGGCAGCTCCTTCTCTGGGGCAGTAAGGCAGGGAGGTGTGTTTTGACTCAGGTATGTAACAATATCAGCGAATTCTGACTGGACACCACAGGCAATTGAATACTCATCATGTGGCACCCTACTCAAAGGCAAGTAGGGGCAGCAGAAGTCTTGATAATTTTTCTGTGCTCCAGAGCCTTTGCTCATTCAGTGTTCAGTTGGGGTTTTTGTCTGGATTGTGGCACAAATCCACACGCTGCAGTCAAATATGAAAAGGCAACATTCTCACACAACCCTGTGCATGTTCTTCAAAGATCATCCTTCTTTCCTGCAGTCACAAAGTCTACTGCCTCGTCTGGGAGATGGACTGTCTTTGTTCAAGTCCAGGCTGTTCAAAGGAAATTTGCTTCCTTTGATTTATTGCCAAGAACAGGCACTCCTGACCCCAGAAAAGGAGATTCTTGTGCTTTTCATTCCTGTTTCCTGCCAGACAGTTTGTTCCAAGTCACTGCTAGGAGGGCTGTTTGTCTGGTGAGGGTAGCAGGGCCAGAGCAGGTGTAGCCATCACTTGAGGGGGCTGTGGCCTTCACTGGAGCAGACAGCCAAGACCTGGGAGTCAAGGTTGAAAAAATTTCTGATGTAGGGCTGCCTAAAAATAAACTAGTAGACCCATCAGGAGGTGATTTTATCTCTTGATAAATAGCCTCTGCTTTTCAGGCAGAAAGGTTCCTTTGATTTGAACTCTGCCACACTGCAAAATTAATCATTATTGGCATGTGGTTCCCAGGTCCAGCACTATGGATGTGCTTCCTGCTCTTTGTATCACATCTGGACCTGTGCACTGAGCAGTGGTTTGCCGCCCTCGTGCTCTGAATCATTTTGGGCTGACATGAACAGCTTGCAGTGTGCCAGGCAAGGATGGTCTGGGTCTGACGTACCTGGGTCCTGCTCTGTGGTCATATTCCCTTCAGTGATGCTGCTGCTTTGGTGCCTTCCAACACTATTGTCAGGAGTCCATGGCAGAGAGGGAAGGCTGCTCTTCTTTGGAGGGAATCAGAGAGCACAGTTAGATCCAACCATGGCCCGAGCCATTCTTACTGGGACTGTAGTTACACTGTGGGTGTTCTCAAGGATCGGGTTCGACAGTGAACCAGAATGGACATTCCTAGAATTCTTCCTGTTTTGCCACCCAGCCTGCTTCAGAAAAAGTCCTGATGTAGGTGTTTGTATCCTGTCTCTTTCTTCCCTCACTGTATTTGTCTTTCAAGCCTGGCAGCAGTGGAAGGAAACTTAGCACGTGATGCTGACTCTCTGCCATGTCTGTGGGACGGCAGATTCCTAAAGTACTCAAATCTAGCTAAGAGAATAGCTAGGAAAACAGAAGACAGAGGACTTATAAAAGCATGGAGAGGCTTGAATCCAAGTGGACTTGAGGAAGGATACCAGCTTTTATCCAGAAGCAGAGCTGCTCACATCAGGAGGGCCGCCTGGGTTCCTGCCCCCACTGTCCACACAGTCCCTCTCTTATGACCTCCCACCTGTTTCAGGAGAGGGCCTGGGATTTTGTGTTTTATAGCAAATAGATCAATGAAAAAAAAAGTTGGAGCAACTCTGAGAAATGTGTGCTTCAAAAAGCCCTCTAATTGTTGTTGTCAGGATTGCACCACTGCCTGAGAGTGAATCTTAACAGAGATTTTCAATACTCCTGCTGGAGTATTCCCTAGCTTTCTGATACTTGACTCCCTACTCCTTATTTGCAGTTGGTTTACACTCAAATTCACAGCTAGGCAGGGTTTTTCCTTTGGAGATAGTGCTGGTAGTGGAGGCCACTCTCCCCCCACTCTCTCTTCACACTGCTGCCCTTGTACCACTGTGCTTGCACCTGTTTTTCTCTACTCAGCTGCTTCAGAAAACTGCCCTCCAGACTTTTCCTTCCTCCTTGTCCCACCATACACACAAGGGCCCAGTTTCCCTTTTCCCAAGCCAAGACACAGGAATGTCCCAGTCCCTAGTGATTCCTTCCAGTAAATTAAGAAGTGCTGAACTAAGAAGGGTTTCAGTAAAGCAACATGGCCTCCACTGAAAATTTTGTTGTTTTTCTCCTTTTCTCCTTCGATAGGACACTGCAATATTTAAATCCTGTTTCACCAGGTGTAATTCTACCACACCATATATACACCTGTGTCTGCACACTGAATCCTTCACTCAGTTTCCATTCAGGCTGATTTTCACTGGCTGAGAGCAAGATACTGTGACTCCAGGAGGACTCTGACCAAAGTCTGAGTCATTTCCATCACAACCATCAGGACAGGAGCATTTCTTACCACCTGCCTGCCCTGTGCTTTACACAAGAGAGCTCCAACTTGGGTGAGCAACCCACTACTAACTTTAAACAGATTACTGATCATAACCATAATACCACCACAGCACACACATGTGCTGCAGAACAACAACCACCATAATAACAATATCAACATTAGATGTGTGCACACATGCCCTGCAGAACCAGCAGCAGTTTTGCCACTCATAAGTGAAGTCAACATCCCTACCAGTGCTGGGGGATGCTCAGCAGTGCTTCATGTCTTCAGCTGTTTGGAGCTCAGCAACTCTTAAACCATAACAACCCCTTCTGAGCTGAATACGTTGCACTGAAATCTACCTTTAGAAACATACATTATTTAGGTCTGGGAAAGATTGCAATATTCTCAAAACAAGAAACAGAAAAACCAGTCTCCTCTTGACTGCTCCCCAAGTTAAAACAGGGCTTTCTAGGATGAAAGGACAGTGCACTCACCCCTGCCCAGTGTCTCTTTGTCCTGCTCCTTTTTTCTCCGAGGAGGAAAGCAGCTCTGAAGACACTCCTTACCCTTGCACACATGGTCTTGAGCCAGTTCAGGAGAGGGGCAGGGGAACTGGGCTGCAGGGGAACTGCTGGGCTCAATGCCTGACTTCACAGTGTTAACTGGCCAGAGAATCCTATTACGTGATAGGTAGCAAGCCAGGGACTAATTTATGGAAATTTTGACCTTCAGTCTCCTTTGACATTTTCAGATCAACCATAGCCTGTGTGAGACATGAGAGCCCTTACAGTAAGGGGCTCTAAATCCGCCTGTGCAGCTGCTGGAGCCGACGAGCGGGTCAGAGGTAAGAATTCACTGAGGTTCGTGTGTGGGCTGCTCGGTGCCTGTTTGACATTTACAAATCAGTGACATTCCTCTGCACAGCTCAGTGCATACAAATCGCTTCAGTCACTCTGAGGAGGGCCCCTCATTTCAGTCAAAGGTGGGTTTGGGCATCCTTAGCCTTTCCTTTTGACTGGAGTAAGAACACATTGTGGGATCTGCTCCCTCAGGAGGATGCAATGGGGGCACTTTTAGGTTCAACCCAACTTCCAAGGACTTTGCACCATCTTTGTGGTTTGGGTGTGAAGCCTTTATCACTAGGTACAGTATCAGACCCCTCACATTTTCATTCGTTGCCACAACAAGCTTTGTGTTTGTCCATTTTGTAGCACAGACACAGTCTCATTCCACTGGGTGCTGGGCCAATAACTCGGACCATGAGAAGGCCAGTTGGATTTCAACAGCTTCCCACGGAAACCTATTTGCCATGAATAAAACTCCACGGAGCTGAGCCATATGAGTGGGCTTGCCCCAGATTTCTCACAGTCTAGACTCTATGTAGAGAGAAAACATGATGAGAAAAACACAGCCAGGGCTGTGGACAAGGTAACATTAGCCTCAACCGGTCATTGTGCAATAAATGACCATATTGGCTTCAGCCAGCCTGACCTGTTTAACCACTGCTGCTTCTCTGAACCCTGAGGGTTAATATGGACTCTCCATTCCCCTCTGTGCTGGACGTGCCTCTGGCACATGCTGCTCCTCCTGGCTAGAGGCTGTGCTGTGATTTGGGATGCCCTTCCATGGTGCTTACAGCGGCCTTGACCACACGATAGTTGGGATAACGAGGCTGACTTCTTGGTTGTGGACCAGAAGCTGTGGAGCCAAAGAAAGAGGCATGAGGGAGCAGGAGGTGTGAGGGCTGCCATGAGGGGATACGGCGGGTTTGTGCACCTTGGTAGCCAAGACTGCCATGGTGACCTGCTGCCTTGCTGAAGCTGCCCTTTGCCACCTCGAAGCAAAGAGGGATGATGGTTCTCGAGAGGAAAGACTTTCCCCTCATGCCCACAAGCCACGACACTGAGGGGAACGGCTACTTTGGGGGTGTGGAGGTGAAAAAAGGATGATGAAAATCAGAACTGAGGGGGAAATCAGCTCTGAGTGTGGGAAAACTTGGGACCGCAGTGAGGGAATGAGTGGAGGGAAGCTGTGCCCCTGTGATGGCATTTTGTATGTGGTGAGACCCCTTTCCCAGACTTGGAGCGTGCAGAGGGACAAAAATCAGAACGGAGGGGGAAATGGAACATAACTGAGGGAAAACTCGGACAGCAGTGAGGGAATGAGCAGAGGGCAGGCACAGCCCACGGGTAGGTGTGTGGGGACACCCCTCTCCCGCCGGCCGTGCGCGGGGCCTGCCCCGTCCCCTCAGGAGGGAGAGG